>OU015494.1:174639322-174854322 GCA_907164885.2 Dolomedes plantarius
GCTATATTACCTTCAATTATGTTTCATGCTTCATCTATTTACGAAAAGAGAGTAACTATAATCTAAGGACTTACATTCGTTTATGTGGCATGCTACGAGCATGTTGATTCTGTTTCTTTGGATATCCTCTTTCTCCTATTTTTGCAGAATTATTCAGTGTCAAAGTATGCCCCTTTTCAAGACAACCTTTTCGGAAAGACTCCTTCCTTCATTTAATCATAATGACGTCAGTATTGATAATAAGATGTGATCAAAAAACATTATTTGACATTACATGAATTTGGATGTCCTTCATCAGTTAGATTTCAGTTTTAATTCACACATACACAGACACATATATATGTATATATGAGGCGGTGAAAGGCAAAGTGGTGAAAGTCAGTAAGTCAAATGGTGTAAGTTCAAAGCGTTTTACTGCAAAAACTTGTAAGGTATACACAAAATTCGATTCACAAGAATCGAACTTTTGAGTGAATTCAAGAAGCTGCTTTAGATATGCTAATTTCGGCATACGCGCTTAGTATAAATACCACGCAGCGTCATTAAGAAAAAGGAGAGGTTGTTAAGGTTGAAAAGGTGTTATCCTGCGCTAGTGCTTAGCGGGCCAGAAGTTTACATGGCAGTACTGCTGGTTTGACTTACTGTTCGTGAGTATAAAAAATATTGTTCTTGAAAGCTGTGTTTATACATTCCGTACAAGTAGTACGCATGCTTATTGCTGTAAAAGCCAATTATATGTGCAACGAATTCAATAAACATTGTTTCATGTATAAACTGTGTTTGCTGCAAATTCAAATAGAGTGCCACTTCAAATTATATACACCCAAGTCTGGGTAGAAGTGAGCATACATTCTCTACACTGGCGCCCGAAAGATATATATACCCTGGTAGTTAGCGTTACATTTGTAACGAACAACATAATTGAAATTAAAAACTGTGTACTGTGTACTTATATTGATAAAATTGTTGCAAGTACTTATATACTATTTAAAAAATGAGTGTTGTAGAACAAAATCCTGCTGGAAATTTTCCTCGGGTAATTATGGTTCAGCATTTTGCGCCATTCGAAGCCACCTTCAATGGCGGCCCCTCAAGCCAATTCCTAAAGAAAATTGAGCATTACTTTCAGCAACAATGCACCCCAGAGGGGGATAAACTTAAAATTGCTCTAGCCGCTTTAAGAGGTAGTGCATATCAGTGGTACACGTGTATGCAAAGCAGTAATCTGATTTTTGACTATTTGTCATTCAAGCAACAGTTTCTTAGCGTTTTTCCAAAGACCTTTAATCAAAGTGAAATTGAAGCGGAAATTTATTCGCTAAGGCAACGTGACGGTCAGTCTGCGTTAGATTTTGCTACGGAAAAGATTTCCAAGTGTGAGGAATATTTAGAAGGGGTAACGGAAGCGGTAATCTTAAAAATAGTTATCCAACGTTTGAAGCCAAGTGTTCAAGATTTTTTAGATAATCAAACAATTACAAGCAAGGTTACCCTCCTTCAAGCTTCAGCTAAACATGACAATAGGCATTTCTTCGCTACCCCGTACCGTCATTCAGGTACGAGAAGTTTTATACAGCCGCGCCAAAATTTTTCGCGAGTTTCAAACCAGCAGCGTAAGCAGTACCGCAGGCAAAATAATAGAAGCGCACGGCGTTATAATGAAATTAGTGCTCTTAAAGTAAATAATATGGAAGCACCTTACTTGCACTGGCAAGTTGATTCACATGATATGGTTCAACCTGTTGAAACTGTGTGGTCAAATGTATTATTTTGTCCGAGTAGTAATCATTATTTTGAGAATAGTGAAAGTCAGGGTATTTTTGTGGCTTATAAAGAAAGTGAGTCTAGCTGGAATAATGCGGTAATTCCAGTAAAAATTTCTGAAAATAGTGCCGATACTAATGCTAGTGGTTTAGAAAATAAATCATCTGACACTTCTATTAATGCTATACCTGATATTATTAATGCTATACCTGATATTTTAGATGATATTCACACATCTGTTAATGAAGGAAATTTAGTAGATGACGAAGTATGCGTTACGGAAGTTAGTGAATACTTATTAGTTGACGACAATAAAAATTCTTTAAACGATAGTAGGAACTCGCTAGGTAATGATGATATTATTTCAAGTTTCCATCCGAATGAGGATTGTGTAGGCCAGGTTGATAATATGGTTTTAAATAAAGTACATGAAAACCATACTGAGAGTCAGGATGAAAAGTTGACACAGAGTTATACTGTAAGTAGTTTAGCTGATGCTTCGGAAGTTATAGACGCAGGTTGCATTAAAACGCACCAGTACGAAAAGCTTAATCTTCCTAAAACTGAAGCAGTGTTAAAGAATTTAAATGATAACGATTCTGATGTCGCAAGTTTCACTGAGACTTTTTCGTCAAAAGAGGATAAAACTAAAGTTAAGGGGGATAAAAAACGTGAAAAAGCGCCTTCAGGTTCCAACATTAAAACTGCTAATACTGAAGTAATTAAGGCGGTAAACAAGAAGTCGTATAAGCACAAATACCAAAAACAGAGTCAGTTTGTTGAAAAACATGACACAAGTAGAGAGATAAAGCCAGTAACTAAACACGTTGGTGCGGCGTATAAATTTGACAAAATAGAATCTGCATTAAAATCTAATACCGATACAAGCAAAAGTACGAAGAAAGGTAAAGTGTGCACTACAAAAACTCCATCAAAGGATGAATGCGTCGCTGATAAGGTACACAAGGTTATCAAAAGGAAGAATGACAATTTTAAAGTTCCTTTGCATAAGTACAGGAAACGGAAGATTTCAGCCGCCCAGCAAGGTTGGCCTCCTCCCAAGAGACCTCCTGTCCATCGTCAAGCCGGACCAGCGCCTCAGGACCTACGACCTGCTGCACGAAGGATGCCCACACGGTCAACGAACCCCTTTACTAGGACTGCGACCATCAAGAGAGGTTCCACGGATTGGACAGACTGGTGCAAGGAAGTTGCTGCATTCATGAGGAACAAGTCTTGTATCAATTCTCTTATTCTAACTCCCACCCTTTAATAAAACGGAACCAAATTGGTTTGAAGTTCCCCATTGTATATACTGTGTAAACATTTTGAGGGGAAGGAGTGAGCCACTGAAAAAAAACGGCATACTGTTGTTTTATAAATTTTTGAAGGGGACATGTAGTGACTAGGAAAAAAATACATACTGCACAATATACCAATTAACCACTAATGTACTAACTTCACAAAAAATAACACATGTACATTATAAATTGGGGGAGAGCAGATACAGTCAAGAAATGTCATGCTGTGCAATTGTGTTGTCACTTTTAATTAAAATAGATATTCTAGGGCGCAGTTGGCCATCCCAGTATCCGCAACTCTGCAAATCCACTGTTTGATGGTGTCACCTGGACCCTTCGGGGTTAGTTTTGTAAAATGGTAGTGGCGTTTTTCCTCCACACAACGTGTGGAAGGTTTTTTTGACTTTGCCACCCATTATGTAAAAAGTCAGACCAGCACGCGTTTTCAATTAGTTAACTGAAGCCGTTCAGACCTCAGTTACCTAATTTTTTTTTCGAGGGAGGCCAGTGTAAGGTATACACAAGATTCGATTCACAAGAATCGAACTTTTGAGTGAATTAAAGAAGCTGCTTTAGATATGCTAATTTCGGCATACGCGCTTAGTATAAATACCACGCAGCGTCATTAAGAAAAAGGAGAGGTTGTTAAGGTTGAAAAGGTGTTATCCTGCGCTAGTGCTTAGCGGGCCAGAAGTTTACATGGCAGTACTGCTGGTTTGACTTACTGTTCGTGAGTATAAAAATATATTGTTCTTGAAAGCTGTGTTTATACATTCCGTACAAGTAGTACGCATGCTTATTGCTGTAAAAGCCAATTATATGTGCAACGAATTCAATAAACATTGTTTCATGTATAAACTGTGTTTGCTGCAAATTCAAATAGAGTGCCACTTCAAATTATATACACCCAAGTCTGGGTAGAAGTGAGCATAGATTCTCTATAAACTACAAAAAAATTCCACTATAAACTGAACACATTATAATTCATAATAATTATTATAATATTGCAAATATTAATTCCACTATAAATTGAACATGTAGATTACATTTTTGCCCTCAAATAAAAAAAATTGAAAATGTGACTTACACCACTTTGCCTGTCACCGCCTGATATATATATATATATATATATATACAGGGTGCGACAGAAAGAACGTTTTGATTTGGAACGTCAATAACAAAAAAACAAAGCAACATAGAGAAAGAAACCTTTTATACCTGAGAAAAATATAAAAAATTATTTATTTATTGTTAATTATTATTTTATTATTATTATTATTTATTTTATTTATTTATTAATTTAATTACTTTATTTATTTGTACCCTCGGAACGTTATTTCTACCACACCCTGTATATATATATATATATATATATATATATATATATATATATATATATATATATATATATATATATATATATATATATATATATATATATATATATATATATATATATATATATATATATATATATATATGTATATATATATATATATATATATATATATATATGTATGTATATATATATATATATATATATATATATATATATATATATATATATATATATTTATATATATATATATATATATATATATATATATATATATGTATGTATGTATATATATATATATATATATATATATATTTATATATATATATATATATATATATGTATGTATATATATATATATATATATATATATATATATATATATATATATATATATATATATATAAATATATATATATATATATATATATATATATATATATATCTGGGTATCTCAACGCATCTGTTGGCTCCGATGAGCCCCACAGTGTCCATTAGGTCAGAAAATAAAAGAAACACAAAACTATGAAATGCATAAGTATACAAAAAGAATGACATCTAAAGGATTAGATTATGATCTACATTGAAAATGATAAAGTAACAGTGCCTTGATAATTTCATAATTAAACTAAAATTCTACACTTCACTCATTGAAAATGTGTAGGTATCTTTCTGCAGATACACTCTTTAGTTTGTATTCGAAAAATCCAAGAATTTTGCTTTCCTGGTAATGCTTCAGACAGAAGCTCTGTTGGAAAAACAACGTGTCAGTCAGCCTTTCACTTATTTCATTTTCTCCTTTGTGACTACAAAATATTCTTCACACTTTCTTCGGTTTCAGTAAACGGTTAGAATTTGCAAGTAAAAGAGTCCCACATCTTTCTTCGTTTTCAGTAAACGGTTAGAATTTGCAAGTAAAATGTATTTTTTTTTCCTCGAAAAATAAAGGGAAAGCTCTAAATTACTTTCAAACGACGCGACGGGAAGTCTTCTCACCTCATTCCCTGAGTACCAACAGGTGTAACTGTTATTCAAAAAACGAGAAAACTTCGCTAAAAAAACTTTTATGGCTTTATACATTGTCAAATGAATTCAGTGGGGACAAAATACATCATATACTCAAAAGGTAGAATGAAAAATTTAGTTTAAAGTATAAGTAATATTTACAGAATTCTCTGTCTAGGAGTGTTAAAAAATATGGGACTTCGAAAAGAAATTTCCTCAAACTTTCGTCTTTATTTATTCAATTTATCTATAGAAATGTTTAATAAATATCGAGTAACATAGTTAAATGGTGTCCATAACTACCTAGTTTGAGCACTGGTTATCCCAGATTTTCGAAAATAATTTGTCCCACTTGGTCTGAAATTATGTAGATGAATGAGCTTTATCCCATGCATATTCTAGCAAGTTTTAATATCTGCATTTATAACTGACATTTTCTATTTTGTAATTGGTTACTTAATTTGAAATAATTTCACTAGCCACAAATCATTAAGCTTCACCCTCTACCTTTTTAGAACCTAAAAATACCATCTTTAGTCCTCTCAGCAGGCAATGGATGTTTGTAATTTCCAAACAGCGAATATTTCGTCACTTTGATTATCTGTTTGATATGTCACTTATTTTTCTATCCTTTAATTATTTTAAAGAAGATATCGAATTACATGATTATATCTTATCTGTCGATCATCTTGAAAACTTTTTCTGGTCTGCAATTTATATATATAATAGCCGTTGTCTCTGTATAACACTTCCGGGCTGTACTCATCTTTCAATTGAAGCCCTCAGTAAACAAACAGCCGGTTAGGCTTAATTTCAATTTCAGATGCGGATCAGAATTTTTTCTTACCTAAAAACTAATATCTTCTCCATCAAATCACGTTTGTTCAGCTTATTTTTCTATAAAACATTCAGAACTAAAAAAATTGGATGTTTTTAGCTGTATATTTAACAGTTTTTAAAAATCTGTTTACTTTTGCGATGAATTCTGAAAGTAAACAAACTTGAATGTGAATGAATCAAGTAGCTCAAGTATTCATATCGCGTAGTGAGCTGTAAAAAACTGGATGGCAGTCTACTACTCCAATCGCATGAAAAGCTAAATAAATAAAAAATAATGAAAGGGTTTGCTTTTACAAGGTGTGGATTAAATGCAACATTGTTAGATAATTCGGGATATTTTTTAACTTTCATATACTTTTTCCATTATGACGTCATTATTAGTATTATGACGTCAAAATGACGAGTTACCTTCTAGTTATATATAATTGTGGTTATAATTCTTTGACGACTCACTTGCTATTTAGCCAGCACGAGGTTAACAATAGAGAATTAATTTCTCCAGGTGGGACTAGATGGATAGTACGGGAGGAGGGGGGGCAGATTTCCAGGCTCTGTATTTAATAGGTCAAGCCTGAGATCAGATAGAACTCTACAAGAACCCCAGACTAGACATAAGATCCCAACGTCCTCTTTCAATCGTCTATTTCTCTTCCTACATATTGTGGGATACACACAGTGAAAACCTTTCTAGATATAAAGGATACCTCCCATTACGAGTGCTTTCAGTTGGTCAGTTACTACATCCAGCAAACTGCATTTATCCCAAGTGCTTATTAGTCTTTTTAAATGTTTATTATTTTCTTTAAATAGAATTTAAAGTACTCTCAATATATCACCCTTACTAAGTCAGCAGTACTCCAACTATCCCACAATAAAACTGAGATATTTTAGTAACATTTTAAAAGGAGGTCACTGACAAAATTTTAATGTCACTGCTACTAAAAGGAATAAAATATATTCCTCTAAACTCTAAACGTTAATAACACAAACATGTTCGTTTTGTGTATTTTGTCCTCAAGATATTGAATAGTTAAGAAAATTAATACTTTAAGTGAATACAGTTCATGCTTTCCCTAAATTACTTAAAGCGTATTTGAAGTATGAAACATGAGAATTACTTGGCCTAAGAGAGGAATTTTTAATTTACTCCTAGGCGTTCATTTATTAGGGATAATCAAAGTTCACCTTTACAACCCTCTGTCTTCCTCACTGCTGATAATAAGAAATTAATATGAACGCATATACAAGAGCTCACGGTAAAGAATGAGATACATATTTACCACTGCTTTGGGCAAAAGGTCACGAACTTCCTCAATGAAAAAAAAACTATAAATACATTTTTGTTTATATTTTTCTTATATCCTCCCCTTTTGCTCACATGTTAATCTTATCCTCCTGATAAATTTTCTGCATCTGTCACTATTGGCCTTTGAAGTCTATGTACTTGCCTGACAGCAAAGCATCTTTATAACTGACGCCCATCCTCAAAACATATTTATAAACACCATAATCATAGCGCTTAGCTCTGGGTGTCGAAATACAAGCTTGATATTCTTAAATCCTTTCTATTTCCGACGATTTGTTATGTTAAAGGCGGGTTACTTTTTCCCCACCTGATGTTAAGGCTAACCTCAACCGTGATGGCAAGGTCATTGAAGTTTCGAAAACCAATCTGTTTTTCTTCAAACCTTCCATTCAAAATAAAATAAAATATATACTTTAGATCCGCCGGTAAGGATGCGGGGGTGCGATGACGTCGTCCAATGGGCATTCTCGCGGGCACGATGACGTCATTGATTGCGGACCAATGGCGTCGTGACCCAGTGCCGAAGTCGTGCTACAGGGGCGTCGTTATCAAAAGGAGCACGTGCTGCTCTTTGATCCAATCGTGATCCCGCGGTGGGGGGTCGGGTACTAATCAAGAGTAGACATGCAGTTTCAAATACCTATGGAAATGTATTAAACCCCGCGGACAATACTCTATTTCCCTGTTCCGAGATTATGGTATTACACGGTCGTCGAACATGTAAAGGAAATGGCACTCTATGACATTTTTAATTAAATAATTTTACCCCCTAATGTGTACGATCTATATTAAAATCTCCATGGGTTGCTTGAAATTTGGAACGCTATACATCTTTTGTACAAAACAAGGGTTAAGATGTGCATTCTGTGGGAGAAAATATACCGGAGGTACATGTATAGGGGGAAATGAATAAAACAAAATGTACTTATTCACAAAATAGTACAGTGGAACCTCAATTTACCAAAAGCCTTTTAAACTATTCGTGAGAAGGGACTTTTAAAACTATTCGTGAAATCGGGAAATTGGTGAAATCGGGAATTGTTACTTGATGTCTGAAAAAAAAAAGAAGTTATATTTGAAAGATATTATATCGCGTACCTGCTTTAATTACTTGATGAATTTTGTTTTTGTTTTTTATGAAATAAAGTTTAACCTATTAAAAAATCAATTCAAATATTACGGCTTGTATGGCCCACTGATTTGCACTCCATTATTTTAAATGCATCAAACATGTATCTTTTTTTATATTAAAATGTATTAAATATTGCTTCACTTAGTTGAATTCACCAGATTCCTTTTAAAGACAATTTTTGAATTGGAGTTTAACATAATTTTTTAATTATCATCAGCTCTAAATCCAATGATATTTTTTTTCTCATACTTATCGGAAACATCGTCGTTGCTTTATGTCTTACAGATAGATGCATAAGCTTCAAAATTTACAATGTCATTCCTTAAACCAAAAACTATTTTGCATAAAGTATTATATACTTCAGTAGGGACCAGGAAAAAAATCTGAATCAAGTGATACAGGAAATAGCGATTTGTAAAATCGAGGCACCACTGTATGACACATCTCGAATTCCTGCATATGAACAACTTTCAGAGAAGAAGATATAGCTGAATCCAATGACATGAACAATGGATGACCTTAGAAGTGTTAGTTTTACTCTACTCACACTCACTGTCCCGTGAAAAAATTCTTTTCAGAAGGAAAATTATTTTTATGTAATCGGATAAAATTATCTTTCTTGTTTTGTTGCTATTCCTACCTCCGAAAAACCTTGCCACCGCTTTTCACTTTACATAAAGGTACACTATCGGAAAATTTCACACATTTTCAAATGAATATTGCAAGGATTTTTGAATCCAAGGAACCATTTGCTAAGTGGAGAATTATTTCTGAAGATATTCAGCGCACTTCATTCCAGTACATAAAATTAAGCAAAATGAAGGAATTCACAGAATCGCAATTCATTAAACTGAAGTACTACAGTATGGGGTCGCAGTGGCCCGGTAAGCAAAGGCAGCGAGCCAGTGAACTGAACGTCTCTGGTTCGATGCTGGTCGCTGACAAATCTACTGCCGTGTACACTAATGGCGGCTGGTGCACGAGAAATCTGTCGTGGCTGCAATGTCCTCCAAGTTCTCAAATTTAACTCTGGACTTGCGGGGTCAAGTGCTCCAGTCTCGTCACTTGACTCGGTTCCAAATTACGGGACTGATCCTTTAGCCAAGTGAGACTCGACCCTTGTGGTGTTATTAAAAACTGGAGCCGCACCACTTCGTCCTATAGCCGTTATGGACTCAAACTAACAATATACTGTCGGTCAAGGAGCATCAGTCACAACTACAGTATGTCTAACTCTTTAACACATGGAATATAAATAATACTTCTTATGAACAAGGTTATAGTTTGGCCTAATAATATAGCCAAAAGGTGACATCAGAAAGTTAGTCAGACACCCACTCCCTCCCTCCATGCTAGATAATCAGAATAATTTCAGTAGAAAAAATATTTTCGTATACCATACAAAACGCAATTATAATACAAATTGATTTTTGGAATACATACATGTATTATTTTTTTTACCTCGAGAGAATAATGTTCCTATCTGCTTGACAATAAAGTATTGTTGCTAATTTGTTTCTAGAAACCTAGTTCACATTATCACCAACCAGAAACATGCTTATCAAAACAACTCGAATTTACATGCACCGTAGCAGCTAAAAATTCTTTTAAAACAACGAAGATCATTAATTGGAATGAATGCAATCATAATTTCAAAATTAGGTATCTCATTTACAGTAGAGTATCATGAGATTGCCCGCTAAAAATTGAGATCATGTTGAGTGAGCCAATGAAATACGGTAGAACAAAAACATTTAAAATGCTATAAATGATTCAATTCTTACTTTAGCTGAATAGTTTCCCACCAGAATAGCTACCCCGTTCAAATATAAAATTTAAAACAATTCCGACAAATATCTGTACAGCTACAAGCAGTTATGATTTAGGTATCCGTCTTTTTTTTGTTTTAAAGTTATATCTATCATTCTGCGCTATCTTCTGATATTTGTCATTTTTTCTTTAACTTTAAAACAGACAATTTAGCCAAGCAATAGTGTATGAAATCTGTTGTTTTTCCGACAGTATTTTAGTATATTCTGTCCCTAATGTCATAATTTTCACTGACGATCCTTACACTGTAAGAAGAGATTTAAATACCCTAACCCTCAGTTTAAGTACTTTAATTTGTTCAATTAAGTTTTTTAAATTTGTCATAATTGCTACTCTGCCCCGCATTCTCACATTTATAAATATAAAAAAGCAAACCCTAAAACAACAAAAAAAATCCTGTCCCTAGAATGGATGTCTGAAATAACTGTTATTTAAATAACACAAGGTTGTTTTTTTTTAGGTATAAAGTCTTAAATTATTTTTTTAGAAAATTATTGAATGTACCTTGTAAATGCTCCAGTACAAGGCATACCTTGACCCTTGTCAGTTTAATTACTAAAGGAATTAAATGGGAAAAAACGAGCTTTACTTCTTTGGACAAACAAAATATTGTGAACTTTACGCAAACTTTATTTCAGGAAAAAATGAAACCCAATTACCTATGCGTTGTGTATAATTACAAACATTCCAGAAGCACTCGGATGATCCTCGTAATTTTTTTTTCTTATTCATGCTTAATTCATGACATTGATAAATAGCAAATAATCTCTTATCAAGTATAAGTTATAAATATGAATATACTAAAGATCTCCTCCAAGCAAGCATGTACTTAAAATTGTCATTAACATATGAAAAGATCAACCAGCTTGTTGTTCCTAACCTTGTCCGCACGGAGGTCACGCAGTGAAAATATGAAAAAGACAAAGGCGAATGATGCGTATATACGGCAGGGAAATAAACAATGATATTCAAATTATTCTTTTAAAAATCTTAACATAAACGGAGATTATAAATAGATTTCATCACTGCAATCTACTGCTTTAGACGAAAAATATATGGTACAGTTCGTCAGACAGTTTGGAAATGAAAAATAAGATATCGTGAAATACAACACTTCATTCGACTTCTAACTGCAGTTACGGAAGTGACAGGACATACATTTCCAGGAATTTGGGGGAGGGGAATTTTCATTTATGAAAGTAAATACATATTTTTAAAAATAAGAATTTGGGGTGATACGTTAAAGCTGTTTACTTCAGTAAATAACATCTAATCATTCGACATGACACAGTTTTTACTCTTTATCAAAAACTTTTCCTTTAGTTGACATTATATCATTTTGATTTGAAGCTTTCTTTAAACATTGTCATATGCCTTGAAATACGTGACCTTTTGCCTAACGAAAATTACAACAGTGTGACATATATTTTCATCAGGAAACAACATTGGTTGACATATATAGCATGTATACGTCAGAATTACGTCATTAACACACGCTCAAAATTTTCAAACTCCCCGAGGCTAAAGCCCCATATCTCAGCACGCTTTATTTCAAACTGAATCAATTGACATTTGTTATAAATTATATCGAATGTGATTATTTCTACGGAGTATAACTCGATTTTCCCTAGTGTGACACTGATTAGTAGTGTATATCTCTGTTTCACAGTTGAAATGTGAGAAATTATACGTTCGTACATTTAGAAGTAATTGATGGAACATTAAGACAGAGAGTATGAATTTTCCCACTCTGCAATAAATCAACAATTTCGTCATCTTAATAAAAGTGAATAATGATTTTCTTCTAAGAAAGTAAGATCTTTCAATATTAATCTTTAGATTATCTGAGTATGATAAAGTAACACAGGATAATAACAATGTTATCAAAGTAATAGAAACTCTGGAATTAAAGACCTTAAAAATTTTATATCTTATTTTTCACTGACGAGAAATAGCATACATTCCTTCCAAGAACACTTTGTTTTTTAAATGAAAGTAGTTGTATATGCGTATGGAAAAAAAGGATGTGCATTCTACATAAATGTTTTAATCAATTCAAGCTTTTGTAAAGACGTTCGTACGTCAGGAAGTAAATGATGTCGAGATTCGTTTTCAAATCTTATATGTATTACAATACTTTTGCCGAAAAGAAATAAAGTTTCCATTAAAAACAAAGAGCTGAAGTGAATATAGTTAAGCTGATTACCGGATTTCAAAACTCAATTTTCGAATAAATAATGGGATTCGTGTAATAGGTTTCTTATGTTATTATGATCGCTTGTCTAGGGGGAGACCGTCTCTCCAGGAACCTGTCAAAATTGTTGACGACAAAAGTAATCATATTATCTGTTGAGTCTTGTGCTGATTTGTAAAATGTAAAATAAAGAAAACTACGTCAATTGTATCCTCCTTCAGCGAATTCATTTAAAAGGGAAAAAAAAGGAGATTCACAAACGTTTACATATTTTTCCTACTCGCAAATGTTTCAACTCATAAATCACTACCTTCGGACAATGGTCTTTACCTGTGATATTCACCGAACAGCAACAAAATTATTCAAAGGTGTAAGAAAAAATTAATGCATAAGGTATAAGTTCTACATTATATTGTAAAAGTAGCATAAACTAAAACAAAATCTGCAAGGAAAAAGAAATTCTACTTACAATTTAATTTTGCGTAGCCTTTCTTATACACTTTTGTAATCTCTAGGGGATTTTAGAGCCTTCCACGTGAAATCTTGATAGACAATTTAGTTACAGAAAATAAAAATAATGCACCCCAAATTATAACGAAAAAAAACAATATAAATAAAAGTTCAATATTTTAAAACTAGTATTTAAACACTATGCCTCCTCACTCGAATCTTTTTGTGAAAAATATATGCTTACAAATATTGCGAATATCTCGAAATCACAATCAATGGGTTTGTTTTACACATTGTACTAATAGAAACAAAATAATCTCTTTTATTTTGTATAAAACATAGAAAAAAGATTAAATTGTTTTCTAAGGGATTTAAGAAAAAGTAATTCTTAAAATTAAAATTACTTCATCTGCGGGCCACTAAAGTATCGATATACATAAATGTAAGGTTTTATGCATATGCACACAAAAATGCTAACGTTATGAGAACTATAGGAAATAAGAGTTCTTCACAAGACGGAACAGTCCAAAAGATAGAGCGTCCGGGCGATTGATTAAAAATTTAAAAAAATCGGGTTTGATATTCGGTCCTGCAGTGTATTCGGTCCTGATATTCGGTCCTGTAGTTCGGTCCTGTAGAAATCTGTTATAATGTAGTTGGTAGCAGATTCACATTAATACAATTCTTTGTTAGAGCAATTTCACAAAGGACTTTCCAGTATATTCATTTGATATTCACTGTTTTCATATTTTTTTCCCATTTTTTTATTCATAGCTACCAGATTGCTTGCAGATTGTTATATGTTTTGTCTTCTTCCAGATTCAAATTTTGTACCTCAGTTAGTGCAGCAATTTTTTATCATTCAGGTGTAAAAAATGGCATGAAAATAAATTTCGTGACCATTGAAGATGTGAATAATTTTCAGTTATGAAACTGCCACCTGGTAACAATGATATCTGGCCTTACAACAATGATATCTGGCTGTGTCGTGCTGTAGGGCAGTGGTGCTCAAACTCTGGGTCGCGACCTACAGGGGGAGTCGTGAAAGAAATTGTAGGGGTCGCTGATAGTTTGAAGTAAATTTATGTCATATTGAATCATTTTAATTAGAAAAAAATGCTTTAAATTTTCTATAATTATTAATAATTTTCTGTGATTATCATATTTTTAATTATATATTTTAATTGTTAAAAAATATGATATTGTTAAATAAGTCGTCAAATAGTTTTACCAAAAACAAGTGTGGATGGTAAGCAAGACTTTTTTTACTGTTATGTAAAGTAAGCATATTCCGAAACTGTACCGTTTCCTTTTTTTCTATTTTTCTTAGCATTTTCATAATTTTAAAAAAAAGTGTTTCTACCAAAATATTTTCATTGGGAGCCGAATGCTTCCAATTTTCTATAATTATTAAATAATTTTCTGTAATTATCATATTTTCATTATATATATCCCGTATTAAAAATATTATATTGTTAAATAAGTCGTCAAGCAGTGTTATCCAAAACAAGTGTAGATGGTAAGAACGACTTTTTTTGCTATTATGTAAAATGAATATATTCCTAAAATGTACAGTTTCTTTTTCTTCTATTTTTTGTTAAAATTTTCATAATTTAAAAAGAAAATTGTATATCTATCAAAATATTGTCATTCGGAGCCGAATGCTTTAAATTTTCTATAATTATTAATAATTTTCTGTAATTATCATATTTTAATTATATATTTCACATGTTAAAAAATATTATATTGTTAAATAAGTCGTCAAACAGTTTTACCAAAAATAACTGTAGATGGTAAGCAAGACTTTTTTACTGTTATGTAAAATAAATATATTCCAAAAATGCAGTTTCCTTGCCTTCTATTATTTTTTTGTTAAAATTTTCCTGATTTAAAAAAAATTGTGTTTCTACCAAAATATTTTCATTGGGAGCCGAATGCTTTCAATTTTCTATAATAATTAATAATTTTCTGTAATTATCATATTTTTAATTATATATTTCACGTGTTTAAAAATATGATATTGTTAAATAAGTCGTCAAAAAGAGTTTTACAAAAACAAGTGCAGATAGTAAGCAAGACTTTTTTTACTGTTATGTAAAATAAATATATTCCAAAACTGTACACTTGCCTTTTTTTCTATTTTTTTGTTAACATTTTCATAATTTTTAAAAAAGAATATGTTTCTGTCAAAATATTTTCATTGGGAGCCAGGGGGGGGGGAGGAGTTTATTTAAAGAAAGTGGGTCTCGTCGAGAAAAGTTTGAGTTCTACTGCTGTAGAGCACCCTTACGAGGGTAAAATCAGTTCACTATTATTGTTGGATAACAAACAGTAATCTATGCAAAGATTTTCGAAGTCCTCTAAAATCTATCACCCAGGATCAAGAAATTTTTTAATTAAAAAAAAATGAGGAAACAGGCAAAAAATTAAAGGGGGTAAATTGAAATACTAATCTACAGGGGTGCAGAATATGTCCGAACGCGCGAACGAGGTTCGGAGGAAATTCAGGCAGCTGTGGGGAAATTTTTGTCCAAGTAGAAAAAGAAAATTGTCATCCGTGACGAACAAATATTTTGGCTAGCGACTATGCGTGATGGTTACAGATGTTCCAGACAAAAATTAGAAAATCTTTGCATAACATTACTGGAAAAACTGGAACGTAGAATTTCTGAACCTCCAATTATAGAAAATATGCGGAAGTGTTTCAGTAGCAGATATATAACAAGCCCTCCAGATACTGCATATGAGCATACAATTCAGGAATCTTTAGAAAACCTTAACATATGGGTGAACAAAAACCGAAGAAGCAAGTTAGATAGCAAAGTTCTTTTTTCCCAGTTGATTATTACGAAAAACAACCTTTTAAACACACCTTTTTTTTAAGAAACTACTTCATCCTTCTCAAGAAAATCAAAAATCAAGCTTGATCATCCAGGATAACAGAGTAATAAAAGAATCATTTACTAACCCTGAAGTGCATGGCCACATCCCAGAAATTATTTATCTGCTCGAAAATTGTTTGAAAATCTGCAGTGAAGCTGTCTGTGAATCAGTTGGATCTGTAATTGGCAACCATCTACACAATCGGAACATCCAGTCCAACACACTTTTCAATGAAGTCTTCATTTCATGGAATGGACCTCCTATTCATAAGGCTTCACAACTATTAAAAGAATCCTTGGACAGGCATTTCCATGGTGGAAGATACCATTTCATGCGGTTTTCTTCAGCGTCTCGTCTCAAGGTGTATACGACGTTAAAGGTGATTGACAACCTTCACAAAGAGACAGGAAGGCTGCCATTTCTTGGTGACAACTAATGTAATCGATCAAGGTAAAATTATTTTTTATTGGAATAAATATTAAGTTATTTTTTTTTAATTTGTAAGTAATAGTATTAAGGAGAGTTCTTAATCATCATCATTGTACTCTGATAGTCGCTTAAACTGGAATGAAAATACAGGGACTTTTCGGGGAAATTTTGGATAAAACAAATTGTGTTCTGGGGAAATATTGGGCCCTGCACCCCTGCTAATCTAATGGTTTTCCCACGACCAAGCCTATGTCGGAGACCTCAGCAGTAATTTTAACAATGTAAATATAATATTTTGTCACATATATAGAGACGCAATCCTTAAAGTATAGTTTTGTTACTAAGTTCCGATCGTTTATGATCATAGCGCAGTAATCTTTCCATTCATCTTATTAGGAAGGATAGGAATATAACTACCCACCTCTAAAAATGAAATACAATTTAAAAAGTAATTTAAAGATCCCATTTTCAAGATTTCATTCAAGGCAAGAGAACCATTCAGCTACCTCGAGCTGCTTTTGGGCAAAATGCGTATCTAATTAATTTTTTAACGTCCGAAATCCACACACTCATCCTCTATTTATAAAATATGCCAAAAATGATAATTATACCGTCAGGAAAGACAGAAGATTATTTGCATACTTTTTTTATATATTTAATTAAACGTAAGGGTCAGTAATTATTTTTCATACGTGAAATATTTTTGCTGTTTCTTGAAAGCCCACCGAATTTTCTTTTCCCGGTCGAGCACAATTCTAACGACCGCTCGCAAAGTGCATGAACCGAACTCCTGACCTCTGGACTACAAAAGCAGTAGCCTAACCACCAGACAATCTCAGGGATGTTAGAAGACTTCGTTATATGAATATGATCCCGCAAAACATTTTAAATCAAGTGTTTTCAAGGCTAGAAACACAGAATATGTATTGTTTTTGATGGAGTTACGATAGTTATTAAATAATTCTCTGGCAAATCTAAGATCCTGTTTAAAATTATTATCTCCAAATTCAAAAATAAATAAATTAATAAAGATTTAAAACATTCATCGAATGATCCCAAAAATATCATCCGTTGATATTAACACTTAGTCTGCGCGTGCTCTTCCTTACAAATTTTCTTAAAAAATAATGGATCATTATTTTCAGACATCATGGTGATCGATCGATCGATCGATCGTTTTCGGATCCATCGTTTTTCCGTATGTATCATTCATTTTATCCAGTCCCACCGACCCTATTGCTTTGTTATGTTTCCGCATCTATCGCTTTCCCGCATTTATCGTTCATTTCAATCGGTCCCTTGAAAAACGATAGATCGACATTCCACTGTATATGAAATTCTTTCATTTCAACATCAGATAATTTTTACTGTACTTTATTACAGTACTGTAATTTTTTAGTTTATTTGATGATTTACTTACTAACGGTGAAATTAATTAAATTCTTTAAGAAGTTTTACGGCTTATAAATTGATTTTTATATTCCGAACAAATACATCTTTCAATGTGTAATCAGATTTGGTTTTTACGCTAAATGCTTTTTTTTGGATTTTTTTTTTCATTGCTGGTTCTTACAATTTTAACATATGTGACAGTTGCGAATTCCTAAACTCTAATGTAGCATTCATTGCCTTTCAACTCCCATTTCCTAATTTTATGTGACGTAGTGATACCGCATATCATTCTTACAGACATCTTTATCAGATAAACTAAATCATTTTTCACTTTCCTTCCAGTCAAAAGTAATATTAAACAATATATGAGCTCTTGGTCATTAACATTGATAATAGCACTGTAATAATTTTCTTTTGCATTTTTCTTATTTCTGGACAATTGTTCTTTAGAAAGTTCTTCGGGCACAAACCATCCCAAAATCTTCGTAGAAAAATAACATCCCCTATTCATCTTCGTTGCAGCCTCCTCGTAAACAATAACTAATGACTGAAATGTATGTCACTAGAAGAGTGGTGTGAGACATCACACATGACCGCAATGAGTCAGTGATGTTGATCCTTGAAGTCAGCACTCAATTTTAAAGTATAATTAATCTTCATCAAGTGTCGATTTAATTATAGAAATTTATTCCCTTTCAGAGTTCTTATTAGATGTGGCCGGGTTTTGAAAATTACGCGCGGTAACTGAAAACTAGGAGAAATTGTCCCAAATATCTCTGAATAATTTGTTGAATTCAGAAATGCTCTAACATTTTTCATGTCCTTCGAGATTCTTATTTTATTTTATTGAATAACTAATAGATTCTCTTCTGAATGCATATGTAAAAATATTTCTGAAATTCAGCGGTTACGAAAAAACGAAGATTTATTTTCGCATGCATTCTCATGTCTCTTCAGATTTCAAACGCAATAGGGTTACAGAGGATTACCTGTGCCCTAAAGCTGCTTCTTAAAAGTAATTACTAACAAAATATGCAAAGGAAGTAAACTTTTCTGTGTGTTAATTTTAGACCATTTTTTATGCGATACAGCAAATTTTTTCTGAATTTAATTTTTCCATTCAGTTTATTAATATACAAATTATGGAGTACGCCGAATGATTAACATATTAGGCACTCCTTTCTAGTGCTATGTTCTCCCTAGTTACATGTTATGGCTCCCTAGTTACATGTGAACTGCAAGTGTTCGGAACAGCCGTATAAGAAATATTTTTGAGCTTCAAGGATAGCATTTTGTAATTGCAGCAGATTCGTGAGCCATGATTGTCGCATCAAAGCATCCCATTAAATTTCATTTTACAAATGCTAGATACCATAATAATCTTGGGACCCAGGGGGAAACGGGAATGAGATAAATTTTTGCTTAAGCTCATAGAATCTCAGTACCAGCAATCAAGCCTTGTAGCATGCGGAATTATCCCAACTAAGAAGTATCACTGAGAAAGTCGCAAGGAGTGAAGGCTAGGAACACGAGAGAGTGGATATCCTCCTTAGCAATGCTCCGATGAGATCTAGCATTCAGGAAGCTTTCTACATACAACAGGGGACATACCGTCTCAGTCAGACTCTCGTCTCCCATTCTTAAGTGGAATTGATGAACGTGAGTAATAGCGTCTTCAATGAGCCCAAAAGAAACGCAAACAGGTGTCGAACGATATACACCTTTGGAGAGGTGCAACAATAGGTAAAAGTACGCGAATCATTTAGAATGATTTGTGAAACCCATTAGCGGCGCGCTTTTCCCTTGGAAAAGTCGGCAGGAAAGAAAATTCATCATAGGTGGTCTGCAGAGGGCGGAACCGAAAAAGGTCGGGGATACGAGATGGTCCGATATGGTTCGAGAAAGCGCTGAGAAGAATGCATAAATAAAGACTGTGTTGCGAATGGAGGGGAGAATAGACTTGGACTGTTGAAAGGTCGCCACGCCTACGGAGGGAGAGAGAGGGTCTCGTACGGACTTTGAATAATGAGCCCTGCTCTCATGAGTGTATTTTACGTTCGTCGAAATGAACCTTTGTAAATGATTTATTTAACCAAGATTTTAATGTGTCAATAAACCAGATGTAAATAAGAGTTGGTTCTACAGTTATGATTACTTCTACAAGATAATGATTTGTCGGATCACGACCTTAAAGGTTAACAGTCTCCTATGAAAACATTCTACAATCTCTATTAACCGTCATCAACCATCATCCATACCAAAACAGAACAGGTCCATTGCCTCATGCTGTTTATGCCATATTTGCAAAGTGTCATCAATATGTGATAGCAATTGCAGATATCCCCGTTCTGGCTCGCCTGGTTTCGATTTATCCTGGCGTGTTCAATATCCCATAAATCCTTATTTTTGCCAGTCTTGCTCGACTAACCACTGCCGAAAGGAAAAAGTAATTTTTATATCACATCATAAGATTACATGATATGATAAGAAAAGAAAATAATTTGAACTATCATTTCTATAGAAGTGTTTTTTCACGAATTAATGTTTTATTCAATATCTATGAGAAATTATACATGAGTATTTTATATCTTTCCTCTCAGATGCTGTCCACTGCAATGTTTCGACTGGTGAGAGTCATAAAGATTAAATTAATCCAAGATCTTAATTTAATCATAAAGATTAAATTATTTAATTGATCTAAGCATTAATTTATTTAAGAGTACAAGAAGGAAATACAAAAACGCTGTAACACACCATAAAAATTTTCTGCCAGACTAGAGAAATGACAACTAAGAAGTATCGAAGGGAAATGAATCAGTATTTCGAAATATGTAAACAAGAGCATAAAAACCCTAGCAAGCGTGCATCATAAGAACTATGAAAAAAACCGGACTTTACATTTAAAGTAAGATAGTGATGAAATGGGGGTTATGACTTCAAAATAAAAATTTATTTTACGTGACGTTTAGTCACTATTAACTATAATATTTTCCGCTGGGAGCGCTGCAGTTCCATATTTCCGTGTACTTACTAGACATGACTGCCTTCCAGCTCATCTCTTTCGAGTAGGATTCCTAGAATCACATATTTGTTTTCTATGCCGACTAGGTCAAACATTTTAACGTCACCCCATCTAGACACGTGGTTTGCGTTAGTCAGTTTTAAATAGATTGTTCAAAGGAACTGGAGGGCAAAACTGGCTTCGTAGTCAAAACTTTTTTGCCGTTTGTAAACAAAATTATAATATTTTCTAGAATGTAACCTACTGTAAACTAGCGGGAAGAAAATATCTAGGTAGAAAAGATATCTACGAAGAAATCTTTTCAAAGGGATGCACCGACTGAGTTGGTTCGTAAAGCACTGTATCCAAACTTGTTAAATTTAGCATGATTGAGATATATATGAGAAATTTACATTCATGCTAGAAATCCACAGTTGAACCCTGATATATAACAAGCACCCCTTATGCAAATAACAAATTTAGAAGAAGTAATCCCACGATATCTTTGCGAGTTAATTAAAAGTTTTGTTGCATTTAGAAAGATCGTATTTTTAGGCTAGGGTTAATAATTTAATAATTGGTATTCTAGAAACCTGAGAAAAGTCAGAATACCCTTATTCTGACTTTCTGAGAAAAGTCAAGGTCAGAGCAAAGTACGTTTTTATCCTTTAGATTCTATAAAATATTTGAGCTAAATATATTTATTTCGTTTAAAATAGTGACAACAAAACAATAATTGATTGACAGAGAAATCATTATTAAATTTTTTTAAATGCTCAATAAATGTCTTTCAAGCACTTTTTATTACCCACATGAAAGTAATATAAAAATTTTATTTTAAATAATATAACTTAATTCTAAGATATCGTTAAATATTGAAAAAACTATTATATTGTGAATAGAATATAGTTATTAAAGGCATAAATAATTTTTTTAAATTATTTTACATTTTTTGCCTGCATCGACTGAGTTGTTTATTTGAAAATTTCTGTCACTTTACGATATGGTCTAAAAGTTTTATTAAATCTATCACTAATACAAAAAAAATGCATCTAGAATTTTATTTCTATTTTATACGAGGCGTTTAGAAAAGGATATTTATCGATAGTTTAGTAAAATATAACTGTTCTACTTCAAGATCAGTATTTATAATATATAAAACACAAAACTAAAAGAATATAAGACATGAAGATACAAACGCGTAGAACTGAGAATATAAAGAGTCATACTACTTTTGAAAATTATATGGCAGAAAAAAAATTATTACTGATTGTCCAAGAGGTAACTCTTTAAAGAGTCCAAACAGTTTTTGCTGCATTTTTTGCTGAATATTTATATTTTTGAGTAATCACTATTTATAAGCACATCGCCAGTTATCACTATTTATAAGCCATATACAGTCGGACCTCTATTTAACGAACCTATATTTTGCGAATTTCTCTATTTTGCGAACTTTTCCTTGGAATCAAGAACATTTTCTGAATTTCTTCGTAAAATAACCTCCAAATAGCGAAGTGCATTCTCTATTTAACGAACTTTTTCTTGTGATCCAATATTTTTTTTCTCCATATTTCCCAAGATATTACTGAACATTTCAAGCTTATTCTTTCTTTTCACACATTTTACATATTAACTTACTTTTATCACATTCCGACGCGGGTTGGAGTTTGAAGAAAATACGCCTGAAGGGGTATTTGGTGCATTGCAAAGATGAGAGACGTATTATGAGAGCAAACACTTTTTCAAACAAAAAACTCAGACAAAATTAACAGACTTTATCAGTAATTAAATTTAAGGACCCATGTGGTAATGTATGCTTAAAATTACTTGTTATAATAAATGCGATAGTGTCATTAAAATTCATTAATTTTAATATAATTTTTTTAATTGAAAATACAGTGTATTCCCGGACAATGTTTTGTTTTATTCTTGTTTTCCTTGCAGATTTCTGTTTGATGGGTAAGAAATATAAAACAAATAGACATTAATTTACAAAATAAAGGTGTAATCAATTACTTTTATTAATAATATTTAGTGTTCATGAATTTAAAATCTGTTTTGTGTAGTTTAAAGTATTTTAAAAGGTGAATCTCTATTTAACGAATTTTCCATATAACGAACTTTTTTTCGGGATTTAGCGACTTCGTTAAATAGAGGTCCGACTGTAGTACCTTTTGCGGTTGTCTATAGGGATAGTCTGATGTTACTCTTATTTTGTTCGGTTGTTGAGAAGGTAATTTTCGTTTATGGGAGGAGTAATGGTACTCAAAATTCTCTTTAATTACAAAGTAAAATTACGTAAATTAAAACTTATGAACTGACTTATGAACAGTATGTCTTTTTTAGGGATACGTAATTTTCGTATTTACGAAATAGATGCGAATAAATGTGAAATTTGCCGATATGAGCAAATAAATACGAAAAAAGGTTTTTTACTACTTTACAGCGAAAACTCGGTGATAAACGGCTTTTTAAGCAAAATTAGGTAATAATAGTAACAATTTATTTACATAGTTGCTTAACTAAGACCATCCACGGTCTTTAAATGAGATCTCACTCTCGAAATTTGCTTATAACTTATTGCTAAAGACTTAAGGAAGAGAATATGGAGACTACTACAATGTTAACTTTTAACTAAGAATTTTGATACTTACCTAACCAAGTAAGTAAACTTGTAATTTTTTTTAATAAATGCGAAATTTTTGTTTTTATATTTTTGTTTTGTTTTTATGCAAATAAATGCGAAATTTTATGTATTGTAAATTTTTTTGTGAAATTTCTATATTTGTTATGCGAAATTTACGTAACCCTAGTCATTTTATACTGAAGTTTAAAATTAATGACTTCGACAGACACATTTCTCCCTGTTATGATAATCATGAAAGATGACGTAAATATATCCGATGACTGTTAATTTTATGCTTTATAGAAAATTAAAATTTTATCCTTTCGATAAAATTTTATAATGTACTACAATATAATGAAGCCCAACGACCGTCTGTCATGATAGAAAATTGCAGTTATGGGCTTTGAAATCAGCGTATTGTCTACTATACCATCCCGGTGATATGAGACAAACTTGTATTATGAAAACCATCACTAATAGGTACAGAATTGTTCAGTTCTTCTCGAGTAATGTTAATTTCTATGGCTATATAGCAAACCAGACTTATTCACAAATAATTATTGCCTAAAAATCATATGCATTCTTGCAAAAAATACTTGTTTAGAAATGTTCAAGAAATTGACAAGAACTATAGTGGTCGATGATATAACTAGTGGAGAGTATTAAATGTAAATTATGACTACTGTTTTAATCTGTTAACTTTAATCGGCGAAAAAGACGAAGTCAGCAAAATGTGCCGAAAAAAGAGCATGGATTTCTCTTTATCAGTAGAATGGATTTCTCTTTATCAGATAATGAAATGATATTTAGGGCTGTACGTTCCAAAAAATCACTCACGTGAGTTCGTGAAACATTTAACACTTATTATATGAAATATATCGCGGAACTTTTGTTTTAATAAATATTCCTTTATTGTTCACAGTTACGAATTAATTTTAATTCATCCAACAAAAAATATTCAATACCGAAATTTTTTGGTCGAAGACTGCACACAAGAAAGAAGATTCAAGATTGACTAACTAATGATAAACTAATTAAATTATCCCTCTCTATAAGAAATAGTTTCAATAAATATAAATAAAAAGATAGCTTAAAATCCACAATAAAAAATAATGTTTTTTAAAAAGTTTAAAAAAGAATATGTCTAAAAGGAATTTTTAAAATTCTGATATTCAGTATTCGCTTTCCACTTTCAACTCAAGGCTGCAAGAACAGAGGTCTTCATGAAATATTAACCAAGTCCCTCTTTAGGCTAAAAGCCTATCAATTTAATTTCTGTTTTGTTTTCCATGTGACCTCAAAAATTAAACATCTTTTATATGGACGGCCCCTATTCAATCAAAGGCTTCGGCATGCACACCAAATCACGCGCAACGTGGAGGCATGCGATGCGGGGGTGGCTCTGACATTCACTTTTCAAGGATCTGAAGCGTGGGACACGAATTAAGACGCTCTCTGTACTTCCTTCCAAGCTGAATTAAGATACCATCCACAAATTACAGACTCTCTAACTACCGGCAATAAATTACAGGCAAAGATAAATGGCTGGAATTTTAGCACCTTGCCGAACAGATAAGAGATCGAAGAACGACCCTGCTGTAGAAATGCATTGAATTGGACACGATTGCTTACATCACCGATTGATGCTAGTTATCATGTCTCTCCTTGATGCTATCACTAATGAATATGTAAATCCGTGTTGTGGCCTTTCTGTTTCAAAGTAACCTCTGCTGATGGTACTCGCAGCTCCAGTATTGTTTAAATAACCTTGAGTGGTTAACTTCATTAAGACATCTGTATTGTTTCATTGACCCTGGTTAAGTTCAAACGTGGATCGCATAAACATTAAAAACTTAATTGTAAAGCTGTATTTCTTTACATTGTTTCTATAATTACAATCTAAGAATTAAATTTGTCTATACTTTTCAGTTTTCTTGTAAAGTAGGATAAATAATCAAAAACAATACTTTTTGTTTTGTTTATGGTAATCTATTTTGAAAGTTTCTTTCCAATTAATTTTACCAAAAATAAGAGAAGTTACCATGCTGATTCTTATTATTTACGGCTAATTACAACCACTAATATTAATGTATATAGGCCTGAACTAGCTCACAGCTTTTACTTCAATTGAATAGTACAATATAGAATGAATGGCTTTATTATACTCTGATTCAAAAGGAAAACTCTCAAAATTGTCACATAATTCCCCACTGGCGAAAATGTGTGCCTTAACAAAGAAAAATGAAAGTCAAAAGTTTCCACTTCTAGGGTATTGCAGACTTGCATAGTACATACATATAAATATTTGAAAATTTTTCCTAAAAGTAAATGATTCAGTCATTACGTTAAATGAAGGGAGAAAAGTTACTCTCTTACCTTCTGCAGCAATGTATATATATATATATATATATATATATATATGTGTGTGTGTGTGTGTGTGTGTGTGTGTGTGTGTGTGTGTGTGTATTTAGGGAATTACAAACTAGCTGGCCTTTATTTTAAAGATATAATACAAATTATCCCTAAATTTTATTTTGCATGGTGAGACTAATGTCTCACCATGTCATAATGTCTTTTGAACAAAACCAAGATCTGTCAATGGCAAAAGTTTGAGGATTTTTTGTTTATTATACTATCAAGTAATTATAAGTATAATAAACAAAGTAATTTCAAGTGCTGCAAAAGGGAAGTCGATAGCTATGCCCTTACCAAAGTATATTCTTTAAACTTGGCGCAATTTCCTAACTAAAATGTATTTTTGAAACCTTTTACTCTACATAAAAGCGTTGTCAACGTATTGAGATTGGGGACTCAATAGCAAATATCATACAACGGTAATGCACATCTATCTAAATGCATAAGATATCAAGTTCATGTTTCTAAACTGGTAAAAATTTATTCTAGAGGTAAAGGAAAATTATGGCAGAGTGTAAAGCGTTATAAAATTTAGCGCCATCTGAATTAAACAAATGACAATAAGACTTTAAAATAATCAATCTAATATAGGGTTCTGCAAGGTTCGTTCAGTAAGGTTCTTTAAAGGTTTTATTAATAGATTCTCTAAGGGTACTCACTGCATAGTTTTCCTCACTATCGGAAAAATACACTATACGTTCTCTTCGAAATTATTCTAAAAAATTCTTTTCATCCAAATTTATCGCCTCTTAATTCTTTTTTGCTTAGAATTCTGAAAAAAAGGCTAAGAAAGAAAAGCATGGATATGTGCAAAAAATCCAGATTACTGTATCTAGTAAGGGAGAAAATCTTAATTTCCCTATTACACTATCCAGTTTCTTTGACAGACACAATCTGACGAATCCTAAGTTATTTTTGAACTAATTTTTATGAGAACAGTTTGAAAGATTGATCTTTTCGGTGTCCTTCCTGCCTTTTACCTTCCTATATTTGTCTCTCTTAAGCACATACAGAAAACCTTTTGCAAGCAACAGACATTCACATTTATGTCTTACATATTTACACACTATTATGAAGCAGTCAATCTCATGAAAGGAACAGGAAACCTGACAGAAAAGCTTTATTTTTGCAGCATCAAATATTCGAAAATAAATCTCTCATTATAAAAGACTACTGGCCCCTGAACTCTAGTCATAATCACTGTATTCGGCGACAGCTATGACTATGAACTCTTTGCCCCACTTTTTTTGCTTTTGTGTACTCCCTGGAAAAACAACCGGCCTGTCTGGGAATCGAATCAATATTGTTTCAGGAAAAACAATTCCCTTTGTATCTTTTATAATTTAATTTTCTATTTACGCTAAAGAACAAAACATAACATAGCAAAACATTATCCAAATGTCTAATGGATTATTTCTATTTGTACGTCTCCAAATTCTAAATTAATACTTAACGGAATTAATGTGTTATTTTTTCCGTTGTACTGTTTTCTTATAGGTTTCTTCTATCTCCTGAAAGATGTTATTCTTATAACTGTCATGACAAATAATGACCCCTTATTTCTCGTGTAAATTTCATTAGTGCTCGCTCCATTTCGTTTCACACTTTCTGACGAGTAACACCTGTTGTTATCATGGAACTGTGACTTACAGCGGTTAAGGTGTTATTGTCCGTCTTCACACAACTGGAACCGCATTGACCTTTCCCGAGAGGGGAGATGATCAAAATGATCTTAATTTTAAGTACTACCCTACAATTTTTTTCTTGGAGCTTTAAAGCAGGATATATCATTCTGAGGGATACCTAGGGGCCCAAGCCCCTTCTTTCCGCATCCCTGGGTATACTCTTGAAGCGTGATGTTGTTTTTTTACCTTCCGTTTCTCATCCATTATAAGCAACTAGGCCAGATATGTGGCGTAAATTTGATGTTAAATGTCAACCAGGAAGCATTTTCGCTCATTGTAAACTCTTCGACCTTTGAGATTATCGAATTAAAGGATGATTTCTATGGGAAAATTCAGCTAATTCAGAATTTTGATGGAAGTGTGAGGAAAATTGCTTCCGTGAATGCGGTTGAACACACTTATTATAAGGGGATGACCAAAACTGTGGAAAAGTATTGCAATAATTTTCTTTCTTATCAATTTGAATCATTTCCATATCGAAGTTAAACGTTCGCTTTTGTATTGCGACAACAGTACATATATGCTGAACATGTAAAAAATGATAAGAATGCGTACTTACAGTTCTAAACATAAAGCACTCTTAGTGATCGTCCGTAAACTAAAATAATAAGTACACAAGGACCATGTGCAATTTTTTTTTGGGGGGGAGGGGGTAATCAGTAAGGATGACAGTTATAGCCCTGAATTCCACAGCAGCTGAATAAAAATAAAATGGAAGAATTCCACTGTTGCAACATTAGATGCAATTATCTAAGTGGATATCCTCGATATACCCACCACTGAACGTACATATACCGGGTGGTTATAATTAAACTTCCCCTTTAAACGGCCTCTTACAGCGCAAACGGGTGAACGGAATGCAACGAAATTTTGTATATGGGCTATACACGAGATGCGCTCACGGAATTTCGAAAAAAAAAACTTAGTTCCAAAATGTCCACCAGAGGGCGCCTTTTCGGGAAAAACATGAAATTTAACACAATAAACGACCAAAACGGAATACAGAAACAATATTAACATTTATTGACTAGTTTCTGATCACCTTGTCATCGAACCACATAAAGTAAACAGTTCAGTTTGCAGAAACAAGAACAGATTAGGACGAAATTGCGCAAGAGAAGAGCAGTTGTTAATCGTGGCCAGAACGATGTAGGGAAAGCTGCTCCACGTGTTCACCTTGGTGTATCGTGGAGGTGTTGCGACGTTGAATGACTTAAAGTACTCCATAGCGTTTCATGTGCGAAGCCTCACAACTGATCAGTTACGATCTGCTGTTGAACACACTGTCCATCGACTTGAAATGTTGCAGGTGAATGAAGGTGGTCACGTGGAGCAGCTTTCCCTACATCATCCTGGACACGATTAACAACTGCTCCTCTTGTGCAATTTCGTCCTAATCTGTTCTTGTTTCTGTAAACTGAATTGTTTTTGTTTCTCCTTTACCTTTACTTAATGTGGTTCGATGGCAAGGTGATCAGAAACTAGTCAATAAATGTTAATATTGTTTCTGTATTCCGTTTTGGTCGTTTATTGTGTTAAATTTCATGTTTTTCCCGAAAAGGCGCCCTCTGGTGGACATTTTGTAACTAAATTTTTTTTCGAAATTCCGTGAGCGCATCTCGTGTATAGCCCATATACAAAATTTCGTTGCATTCCGTTCACCCGTTTGCGTTGTAGGATGCCGTTTATAGGGGAAGTTTAAGTATAACCACCTGGATATACAGTGGAACCTCGATCTACCGTTTTTCAAGGGACCGATTGCACTAAACGATAAATGCAGGATAACTCTGGATGCGGGAACATAAAAAAGAAATATGATCATGGGGACTGGATGACATAAACATATCTATCTATCTATCTACATATATATATATATATATATATATATATATATATATATATATATATATATATATATATATATATATATATATATATATATATATCAGTCGAACCCCGTTATAACGAACTTCAAGGGGCCAAAGGTTTTGTTCGCTTTATCCGGTGGTTCGCTATATCCGAACAGTTAAGATGCAGTTATGCTAGAGTTCACAAAATGTATGACTCATTAGTTGCAATGTGTATTCAATAACGATATATTAAAAGATGATAAAATCTATCAAAAAGGATCATTATTGAATTAAATCGACTAAAATCGATTACATTAAACTGACACAATACTAATTAAATTACGTAGAATAGGATAACTGCGGGGCTAAATTTCGTTCGTTATAGCCGTCAGTTCGTTATATACCAGGTTCGCTATAACGGGGTTCGACTGTATATATATATATTGAAAATAAGTGAAAGTTGTGCGTCGATTTTGCATATGAAAGTATATTTAATACTAACAAGAATACTAATAACCGAATTATCCTCAACAAAAGAGAAACTATTATTTGTTAAATTTGAAATTAAATTTATCAGTTTTGTATTCAGAGATTTCAGGGTGTCAAAGGGTATTTAAAATCCTACCTTTCAGAATCAATCATTTATCATCATTAGTGTCTCCCTTCTGAAAATCGGATATTCCAGCTAGAAAAAAAATTTTAGGGAATTTTTTATTTTAATTTTCAGAGTGAAATTTCAATACCATGAATACACAGAAAGAGAGAGATACAAGCATATACACACTTTCCTATTTGGTACAGATGTGTTTCACGCACCTTTTTCAATTTGGCGATTTTTTTTATGTTTGGCGATTTTTTTATTTTTAGCGATTTTTTTGTTTGGTCTGGCAGCCATGCGATTTGGCGTGATGTTTGTTTTTTGTTGCAACCCTGAATAGGTGTTGTGGTATTGTGTAGTGTTTTTGGAAGTTTAATATACCGGTGTTCGATATTTTTGTTGGCGTTTCATAGTAGCGGTTTAGGATTTCTGTAATGTTTTTGGAAGTTTAATGTCTTCGTTTTTTGATATATTTGCGTATGTTTTAAAGTAGCGGTTGAGCATTTCTGTTTAGGTTTTGAATTTTAATATAGCCGTTTTTAGATATATTTGCGTATGTTTTAAATAAGTGGTTGAGTATTTCTGCTGAGGTTTTGAAGTTTAATACAGCTGTTTTTAGATATTTTTGCGTGTTTTAAAGTAGCGGTTGAGCATTTCTGTTTAGGTTTTGAATTTTAATACAGCCGTTTTTAGATATATTCGTGGATGTTTTAAAGTAGCTGTTGTGGTTTTGTGACATGTTTTTGAAAGTTTATTATTGCCATTGGTAAGTTTGTTTTGAATTTATTTTTATATTTGAGTTGTTATTGATATTTTGTGTATATTTGTTATTTTAAGTGTAAAATGTCCGCGTAGGCCTGTTTTGGCGACAAGTTGGCGACAAAATGTTTTTGACGAGTATTTGGCGTCAAAAAAATTTTGTCGCCAAATTATCGCCAAGGGAGGTGCGTGTAATACATCTGTTCCTGATATTTATACTGTTGAGGAATTGAGATAACACAATTGTAAGAAAAATTGCTTTACATTCGTAAAAGACAAAAATGGTCCATGGAGAGAAAGATAATTACCTAAAAACGACATATTAGTTTACTGTATGAGAAAAATCTTGCTATTGGTTAAAACACATATCCAGTTTCAGGACATCCTCAGGAAGCTTCATAATATGAAGAATTTAACGACTGGGATATCAAAGTTCAAGAATTCTGACAGAAGACAGGCCTCCTTTTGGTAATTAAAAGCAGGCCAATCACGTAGTGATTAAAATTAGAGTTAATATTTATATAGATTCGTTAAAAATTAAAATTGCAATTAAAATGAATAAATGAAATATTTTTAAATACGTTTAATGGCCATTCGTATGAAAACGTAGCCATAAATAAATTCTCTTGACAAGGCTAGCCAGTCTGATATATACACTCATTTAGTACTACTCACTCTTTTCTAAAATAAAATCCTTTATCCCTAAAGAAACCTTAAGAAAAGGTTTTTAAAAAAGTAAGTAATATAAACGCTGAAGATTTTGATAAAGAACACGAGTGACTCCGTTTTATAACACATTCAAAAGCTTCATTTAAATAACATATTACATACATCATAATTTAAATCTTTGCAGTTTACTCTATTTCTCCCCTTATTTCCTCTGTAAGTCAAATGTGTTATGCTTCTCCATATATCATTACAACTACAACAAAAATTTGTTTTTGAGTTTCCCCGGACAATTACACATCAAGGACAGGGACTAGCTAACCTGTTTCTTCTTTATCAGACCTCAACAGAAATTTATGCAGCCGAAAGTAAAATTTTTTTGTTTAAAAGTCAGACACTATTGGAAAATGAAAGTAAAATAATTATATCTCTGAAAAATAAACCACAATTCTATAATCTGGATATAAGTCTTGAGGAAAGAATATCTGGATATAAGTCTTGAGGAAAGAATATCAAACTTAGAGAGAGAATCTAACGTTACTTACTTTGATTTCAAAAGTAATTCATTTGTTTCGAATGGATATTTTATTATTAGTAGGAATCAGTTCACTTCTGAATACCTTTGGTTCAGTTAAACTGAAGTGTCAGTGGGTTTTTTTTTTTTATTCCAATATCATTTCTCCTTAAAGTTACATTAAGGCAATGCTCTGACTCTAATGAAAGTGACTAATCTCACAAAACGAGGAAGATTTTGTGACTTAGTACTTTTTTGATAAAAAGGGTAATAATTGTTAAAAATAAGAAACTGAAGAGAGAGAGAGTTTTGTATGTGCATTACATATGGTGGAGAATTAACTCAAATCTTAAGAACAGACAACAGTTTCACACCTAAGCAATTTATAGCTAGCAACTGTAACAACTCATAATATCATTAAAAATATTTAAACAACGTTTTCAATAGTGTATGATATATTTATTTATTTATTACAAATGCCCAGAAGATTGGCTATGACGCCACTAATTCTTTTGCCTTCCAATACCTCTGAACTTCACAGTTTAAGAACACAAATGCAGAGACCGAGTCCAGATGAGTAGCATCAAAAATTTGATCTTGTCCGCACAAAAGACATAAGGGGGGGGGGTATATGATATATATTAGAGCTTGAAACTGTAGGATTTTGTCTAAACCTTTCCTTCTCTCCTCTGGGTTTTTTCTTAGCTTTTATCTTACATGATAGTGGTACATTTATCTTTAAAAAATATCATCTCAAATCTCATGTACTATACACAGATGGATAGCATATTTTCCTGCTCATAGAAAGTTCAATTCCCTGTTTGATTATAAGTGTGCCTTTTAGTTTCAACATTCTTTTATCTTCTGCTTGTAAATTCGCTAAATTGAGCAAGTTTACTGCCTAATTAATTGAAAAGGAAAAGTGACACAACAAAAATTTTAAGAAATAGAAAACTGAAAGAAAACCTGTGATTTTAGAAAACTTCGCTTACATACTCTTATTTCTACGCTTAAACTATGTAGCTGGTGAGTTATCTAAAACTTTCTGAAAACAGAATACATATAAAATTGAAGCGCTTAGAAAGTTTAAATAAGTTACCTGATGAAGAGTTTTTAAAGCATTTAAATAACGTTAATTATTAAGATTCCTTAACTAAATTCCGCATGTAAAGCATCTACAGCAATTCAAAATTTATACTTTTAAATTTCATAACTCCTATCTCATGATGTAAATGAAATATAAAAGATTCAAGACATGCTCCGAGTGATTTGATATTTTTCTACTTGCATCCTTGAATAATAGAGAAAGTTATTAAAGAAAATAAAGTTTTTCTTCATCGTCATACTTTTAAATTCAGTTTGAAATATAATTATGCATTAACTTCTCTAGATGATATATTTACAATCTAAATGCGAAACAAACAAAGAAGGAACTAGTTCTGGTAAGACCAGTGGTTGCCACTAAAAACGATATACTATCCCAAATGAAGAAAATAAAGTTTGAAAAAAATACACGCAACGTACGCGCTGAAAGCGTTTTATTCGTTATTTATTGCTGAAGGCTGTTTACTAAATCATTAACCCTTTTTCCTACTGCAGTAATGAACAGGTAAAAAAAAAATATCGTTGCCATTGCCGTGAACTTTGAACCACCTTTTAAGCACAGACAGAAATTGCTTAGATGAGTACAAGTGGAAAACTGACTTACTAATGAAGCAGAAAGGCATAAAAATGCATTCCAAGAAAGTGATGCTCGAGTGGGAGATATCTCCATTTGACCTAGCTTCAAAAAATGTCTGAAAAAGAGCTGTTGAAAAGTTCTTATCTGATTTCTGTTTTTCAAAGTGCATCACTTCCGCTAAGTACTCATTCTCTCCCTAAATGAATCACAGTCGTTGTAAATACGGGATATCGCTAACAGCGCAACCGATATTTCACGAGGAAATGCGAAAAATAAGTTGTCCAACAAGATGGTATTCGTGTACTAACTCCTCCAAAGTATAAATTTCGATTAAAATTCAGAAAATCTATCATCTGCTCCTAGAAATATCTAGCTAAATAAAAAAAAATTATGTGATAGAAATATTTAATGCACTCAGACGCAACCTGGAAGTCATTTTTTTGGTCTCCTTATTAAATTAAGTTTCCTTATTAAATTAAAAAATATCTGTATCTTATTGTATTTTTGATTATTTAGAGTTAATATAAAAAGATATAATAGAAACAGAGCTCTAAATGTAGTTTTTGTCAGGTTTTTAATCAGGTTTGAAATTATTAAAGCCGTAACTCGAGACTTCGAGAAAAACAGAAAGTTTGTAAGTTACAACATCTTAAAGCAACCTTTGTAAAATCCTTCAAATAAAATTTTAAATAATATATTACATACATCACAGCTTAAAACTTTTCAGTTTTTTTTATCGCTCCCCTTACTTCCACAGTAAGTCACATCTAATACATCCTAAATTATCTAAATATATCTTTAATTATCTTAATAAATCTTTAATTACTTAAGTCACAATCTAATAAATCTTAAATTATGGTGCTTATAGTAAGCAGTATAATTTTAAAAAACATATATTTTTTTTAAATTTATACACGGTTCTCTCTGTTTGCTAGAAATTTGCTTCTGCTAACTTAGCTATTAAAATGTTATATATTTTACTGTGTGTACATATATCTGTCTCAAGAAATAGAAATCGGATTTTACTATCGAAAACTCATTTCACTCAAACTCTCACTTTGTGTACGTTCAAATATGTTTGTTGATATACGTATATGACATACGTATAAGATATATTTCACTAACATTTATTCTTCTTCCCTAAACATTAATAAATTCTTAAAGTACATAAAACTCGTCAGTGACGATTGCGCATAACCTGATTGTGTAACGGTAAACTACACTCGTCCGAAAGGCAGGGAGTCTCGAGTTCGATCCTTGAACCAAGTGATTTTGTTTCGAGCGTGTGTAAAAATAGTGAGAAAAATCCTAACTGAGAGTTAATTTTTATGATGGATACCGGCGTTCGACGAAAATAAAGGGGTGATTAAGTATTTAATTTCATAAATATTTTTAAATTGCAGTAGGTTTCTACAGATAGTAGGATATAGCATATAGATATGCCATGAAATTTATATTTACGCATATCTTCTTTCCAACATAAAATTCGTCAGTGAAGATTGCCGCATAACCTGATTGTGCAACGGCAAACTACACTCGTCCGAAAGGCAGGAAGTTTATTGTTTTTCGTGATTGTGTAAAAAAAGTGAGAAAAATCATAATTGGGAATTCATTTCTATGATGGATACTGGCGTTGGAAGAAAATACAGAGATGATTAAGTACTTAATTTCATAAATATTTTTTTTAAATGTCGGAAATTTCTACATATAGCAGGATATTTCATATAGATATGCCATGAAATTTATATTTTCCCATATCTGTAAAGTGAAAGAGTAATTAAAAATAGCCGTAATGCTTCCCATTGAGGAATGATTAGAAATGGTGAAAAGAAATGGTGAAATGATGAATGATGGTGAAATGATTAGAAATGGTGAAAAAAGTGATAATTAATTTATACATAGTAATTAGTGCAAAAGTTTAGTAATTATCTTAACAAAATTAAAGAAGTTAAAATTGCTGTCATTTATACGGTTCTTGATAAAAGCTGCAATTTAAACGGATTTCAAGCATATGAAATATAAATGCAAAATTAAGTACATACTTAACTCATAAAAGTCCGAAATATTTTTCAAACAATATTTTGAATTTTAATCATTAAAACGTGTTTCAATAAGGTGATATTACACATTTCTATAGATTTTAAGATGTATTTGTAAATATTTTTCAAAATACAGGGAGTTTCATAAATGCAAGTCCCTGTTTATCATGTTAGAGCCTAGCGTTGCATAAATGCAACGCTAGGCTCTAACATGATAAAATTTTACAAAATCATGAAAATTACCACGCTTATATTTTTTCAACAGAAAATAAACTTTTATCAATAGATTTTGTAATTTATACACAAATTTAATGCAATGTTAATTATTACTTATTTTTCTGTATGGAATGAATAAAAACAATTTACACAAAGTTCAACATTACATTTTACACACATTGTCTGTACAATAGATTGGCAATATTATTCTGCTCAACGTCGTCTTTTATTCCCAGAGGATTTTTTTATCAGATGATTAAGAGCGTCAAATCTTATTGAATTTAGAATTCTGCAGTCTGTGGCACTTTCATTTGAAGAAGGGGGTCTTCCTTGTGGAAAAATGGTATTTTTAGGTGATATATCTGAAATTGACCACTTCCTTTTTTCCGATGTTTTTTTTTTTTTTTTTTTAAACACTTGTTTTCTAAAATGCTGAAACAGAATCGTTATCATCTTTACTCAACTTTTCATTCTCGTTTTCATTTTTTCTTTTCTATATATAGTTTCTAGTTCACACAATAATTGATTTCTACTTGAATTATTAACTCTTCCGCCACAGTTCTCATCAGCAAAGTCCTCATCAGTCAAATTATTTTCTTTTTGTGGCGCTATGTATATACAATGGACGTCTTCACTCTCATCATCATCAACTTGGAAAAGCAAATCCAGAGCTTCACTCAATGTTAGGCCACTAAAAAAAATAGCAAAAATATAATTACATATAATAATTAATAAATATATAATAATTAATATTAATCATATATCTTTTATTTATATTAATATATTATATATATTATATATTATTATGTATTATGAATTATATATTTAATAGTTAATGATTATTAAATATAATTACAAAAATTCACCTTATCAAATCTCAGTATTTCTGTGTGAAAATATTTCATTTAAAAAATACTGATACAATAACCGCAGATTTTATAGGGTCCTACTTATAAATAAAATATTTACTCTTAAAGTTTTTATTTGAAATTTCCACTAATATAAAAATTTAGCCCCTTCTGACAGCATATGAGAACAAATTTTCTATCCATATCTTATTGCAGAAAAAGAACATCTTTAAGCCTAGCGTTGCCTTAAAGTAAAGCTACAAATTTGAACAGTTTTAATAATAAAATCATAAAGATAATTTTAAAAATACATTATGCTCTACTTAAGTACCTTAATTACATAATTAAAAAAAATAATATATATGTATATATATATATATATATATATATATATATATATATATATATATATATATATATATATATATATATATATATATATATATATATTATATATTATTATGTATTATTAATTATATATTTAATAGTTAATGATTATTAAATATAATTACAAAAATTCCTCTTATCAAATCTCAGTATTTCTGTTTGAAAATATTTCATTTAAAAAATACTGATACAATAACCGCAGATTTTATAGGGTCATACTTATAAATAAAATATTTACTCTTAAAGTTTTTATTTGAAATTTCCACTAATATAAAAATTTAGCTCCTTCTGACAGCATATGAGAACAAATTTTCTATCCATATCTTATTGCAGAAAAAGAACATCTTTAAGCCTGGCGTTGCATTAAAAGTAACGCTACAAATTTGAACAGTTTTAATAATAAAATCATAAAGATAATTTTAAAAATGCATTATGCTCTACTTAAGTACCTTAATTACATAATTTTATATATATATATATATATATATATATATATATATATATATAAATATATAAAATTAATTATTTATTTTCGAAACAAATGGAACTTACCGTTTATGGTGAACCATGATCAGGAGATGAAAACCAAAGTTCGAATTCAGAGTGTTGGCATTTCAGAAAGAGAAACTCTTCAGAAAAACAGGTGCTACAGAAACTTAATTTAATTCATGGAGAAAATAAAAAATGCAGAAACATAAAGATTAAAGGTTTCAAGGTGGTTAAAATAACAAAAAATAAAAGTATCACTATTGGTGTTGCATTAATGCAACACTAGGTTCAAATGAGTTAATACAGATTCAATACATTTTCTTCCCATTGCCTGTTCACAATTTGTTTCTAAATTACATCGCTTTAGTTAATGAAATTAAAACAAAATAGCATCTTATAGAATTTTAAAAATATATTATGGGATTTTAGGATCATTTTCTAGCTTTATTTCAGATTTTTGTAACCCGAATTCTATTTCTTATAAATCGAATTTCGTGCTGTGTACTCTGCAAAGTTTCTACACGCTGCCTTTAGTTTTCATAATTTAAGAATGCATGTAAATTTATAGCGTAGAAGATTTCAGTATAAGCTGTCATATTCTCTTTTACGATGTACTTCATGAAAATATATATATATAATTAAGTCTTCATCGAAGGGAATTTAAACAGCCTTTCTTGAAATTTATGTTTGAAGTCGCATATTTGTAGTCTTACACATGTCCCTTTAATTAGATCCTGAGACATAGGGAAAATCAAGATATAGCATATGGTATGACATCACGTATATATGAAAAGTTCAGATTTCAATTCCCAGACCCCTCACGTTGAATTTTAAATGTAAAAAAAAGGGAAGAAAGAATATGTGTAACAACCTGGAAAATATGACGACGCCCGAGCACATTGGATGATTTCGAGTGGGAGTAAACCCTTCCTATAATCAATCTCTCGCAAAGAGATCGTTAATGTTTGGTTGATATTGAACAATATAGTCATCTTTAACAACATGCGGACTAATCTGATCGTACTACAGCTTACAGCTGATTCCGAACGCCTACAGTCCTCCAGGCCAACCGCTGAAAATTTTGTAAGATTGACTATGTGTGTAGCAGATTTATCGTTATAAGTAGACTGCCCTATTTTGAATTACTTGTAGCTTTTTAATTCTTATTTTGAACGATGTAAATAAGTTGAGAAATTGCATTTCAGAAATTAAAAAAATCTTTCATAAAATAACCTGCATCAGAGCGTGAACATTTTTTTTATGGTTTCGGCCTTTGAACTTTTATCACTTCATGTTACAATTTAACTCATCCTTAAGCATTGGGGCTTCAAGGCAAAATAATAAATGTTTCGTAAAATAACCTTAACTGGGAAACATGAAAGACTGCATTCAATTTTCATTTTTGACCTCAATATGCTCCAAAAATGTTGTTCACAAATCGCCTTAAATCTCACTACTCATAAACTACACACACACTCTCTCTCTCTCTCTCCAATCAAGTTTACTGAATAATTATGTAAGACCTTTTATTATTTGCCTCCAAACATAAGCCTTTTCATATCACCAATTACCAATTTGCATTTGAATAACTTGTAGAATCAGGTCTGGCGTGATGGGAAGATGAATCACTTTCTGGGTTTTGTAGTTTCAAAATTTTCCAGTATTTTAGGGAGAATTCACAAAATTTAGATTATGCAAATAGTTTTGCTTTTATTCTTTTTTTTTTTTGAATCGATGTCAGGAAATACTCTTTCTACAAATGTAATATTCTCACTTTAGAGAGGTATGATATATTTGTGCATTCCTTCGGTTGATTTAACTCTTATATTTTATTAATCAATTAAATTAAAATTTTACATTAAATATTACTATTCAAAACATTCTTAAGTATAGATATTTAATAAGTAATTATTAGGTGTGATGTGTTATTTTTAAAAATTACCCACTTTCAGGATGGTATAGTTTCTGGGGAAAAAATGTTTTCTGAGATGTTAGAAGATTTAATTAGAATTTTGTACTTGTCTTTTTTCATTCTTATGTATATACTAGCTGAAAACCCGTACTTCGCTACGGAGTACATTCAAATTAAATACAACTGCCAATGTATGCAATTAAGGCCAAAAATATGTATAAATATATTTATAATAAATACAAAGATCAATGTATGCAATTGATGTAAAAATAAACGAAAAAATGCATTTATAAAAAAATCGTAACGGATATTTTTATAGACAAAATAATGTAGAAGAAAATATTCAAATTAAATCTAATAGAACATACTAAAGAATATAGTACAGTTAATATAGTACAGTTTGAGGAACATATCTTTTACTGTATTTTAATATTTTTTTGAATAATTTCCAATCGTCTGCCGAATTAGCAAGAAAAAGGATTTTTTTGTCTATGCACGTGACGATAAATCAATTTAAAGTACCAGAAAAAGAAATCACGTGATCAGCATTTAATTAATTAAATTCTAAAACTTAGTCTTTAAAAATTCCCCAAACATCAGAAAATTGAGGTAAAGATTCGAAAAAGATTTCATTTTAAAGGAATTTTTAGGATCTTTCTCGTGATATAAATTTTGTAACCCTCAAATTATTATTTGAAATGCAAACTCAAAAAAAGTTACTAAAACAGCTTAAAAATTTAATTTTAAAAAATCTAAGAAGAGTTTCTCAAAAATCTTTCTTAGTGCACCCCTATACTGTAAGAAGAATCACCATGCAAAATTTCAGCCTTTTAGATCCAGCGGTTTGGTCTGTGCGTTGTATGTCAGTCAGTAAGGGAGTCAGTCAGTTACGGAACTGTTTTATATAGACAAGTTCACAGACGGATGAGTGACTTAACTTTGAAATCTAAAGAGTACATTTTTCATTGCGATATTTAACATTTTTAAAGCATAATTTCTTTTTCAATAAATTTAGGTGGTGTTTTTATTTAGAAAACTATATGATTTATGTCAACCCCCCTGCAATCTTAGTCAATTGTCAAAATATAGTTGCATTAATATGTATTATTAATAATGTTATGCTTCATGCATTTGCAAGTCTTTTTTCAAAAAGAGAGTTAAAGTTATTTTTTTTAATATAATTAGTACTTCCATGTTGTTTACATATATCTAGAAATTTAATACCGTTCTTTTTTTTTAACATTTCGCTTATGGGACCCATTTTTACGACTCCCTCTTTAGAGCGAGAAATTTCATACTCCCCTTTGTAAGAATAGTCATTAGGGGTTTATATATATATATAGGGGAATCTCGATCGATCGTTTTCCTGTATGTATCGTTTATTTCACCCAGTCCCGAATAAATTCTATAGAAAACAAGCAAAAACAGACCGCATGGATCATTCCTCGATGCATCGTTTTCCCGCAATATTCGTTCAGAATATCGCAGCTTTATATTAATTTATCGGATCGATCGTTTTTCATAATAACTGAACCTGAAATATAAATGTTTGGATTGAGCTAGAATGACACTCTAATTAAACAATGAGCAGAACATTTGAGATGCACGCTCTCGCATTTTTGTTCTCTCCTGTTTAGCCTGGTTTCGAGTTATCGTACCACTCTCATTATTTGTTCGCCGTTGGTGTTCCTTAATTCTTTAGCCCCTGGAGTATCCTATTTTCGGCAACTCATTCCAAATTCTCCGGCAATTCAACATTTCTGTTCTTATCAGCAATGGCTCACAGTCAGCCGACCTGAGCGGTTCCTGCTGCCCTCTGGCTTTTCTGTTGGCCTTGGGGTGGAGGCGCCCTGGTGTTTTGTCTAGGGTGTGAGACGTTTCTGATTGCTGCAGTTCTACACTAGCCGATGAGGGTTTAACCCGGAAGCAGAACTTCCTGGTGGTCTTATGTCGGACCCCATCCAGTGCAATGGGATGGTTCTAAACAAACGATTCACGGCTGTCGCTTCTTTATACTCTCACACAATAACCGATACCGAAAAGAATGCAAACAGAAAAAAATGTTGTTTATTTGTGGAGAGAAAAGAGCCAAAAAACAAACGAAGTACTTTTATTTGAATCAAAATTCCTGTGTATCTACGTGTATTTCTTTTTTATTATTATTATTATCTTGGATATCAGTACAACATTGCAATTTTACCTTCAGTTACACTACAGGTATGTATGCATTTATGTATGGGAGTAAATATATTTTAGGGATATATATTTAGGGATATACTTTAAGGTATGTCAATACTTTTATGTATATTCCCGCATCTATCGTTTTCCCGCATCCATCGTTTAGTTCAGTCAGTCCCTTCGAAAACGATAGATCGAGATTCCACTATATATATATTCATTCATTCATTCTTGGGCCCGCATTCTTGGGATACATGCTATCCCATACCGTAATGAAAAGTTTAATATAAAAAGAAGAAAAAAATCATCATATCCTATTTCTCATTAAAGGATAAAGGAATCAAATATCGCAGAGTTATTAAGCAAAGAACTTAATAAAATATAAACAAAAGTTTATTTATTTGATTCTTGAAAATGGTTTAAAATGAGAAGGAAACAAATCTCCATTAGAAAACCTCAATACGTAGAGATGTATACCAGCAATTTTGAAACAAAGGAAAAAAGTAATCTTGTTGAACTAGGTAATGACTGGAAAAAATAACGATAGAGGAAAATTTTCTTTTTGGAGCATTAATAAGTCAAAAAAAACAGGAAATATTATTCTGTCCAACAATATATTTTTAGTATATTTTTAACCTAGAATTAGTAAATACTTCTGGAATTTGTATGAAAGGTTGAAGATCAGGAGATTTTCAAAATCTCGAAGTACTGAAAGAAATCACAGTTTTACGCAGAGAGAAAAGTGTGAAATGTGATAGACACTGAAGTAACTGTAGTAAAGCATTAAGTTATTGTATCAAGAAGTATAAAACCTTTGGAGAACATACATAAAAAATGAAAAAGAAATCATAGAAACACGAAAATCAGTATTGAAGTGTCTCCAAGTACACAAAGTTATAATTGAACAAAACTGTTGCCAATTGCACAAAAAAACCATAAATAATCATAAGGAAATGATGGATTAAAAAATTTCGGAAATTTAGAATTCATGAAATAAACGAATGAAAAAAGACACTTGAAACAAAGAAGGAGCAATAGGAAATGTAAACCACAAGTGCTAATAAGTTTTAAAAATATTCTAGTAAGTTAGAAATTTATAAAAATTAATAAAAAAGTATAGTCAAATATACTATTACTAAGCATTAATTGTATAGGAAATAAAATTTAAAATATTTATTAATCTGAATTTCTCTATGAATTACAGTCATATTTTATATCTGACGCTAATGCCAAGAGTAATGATGTTAAGATTAATAAATGTGTAGAACAGTAATTTAAGGAATTTATTTACGAATCAGTTTTTAAAAGATTAATATTTATCATTTTATACATATTAATGAACTGTATTCGGATGAAAATAAGTTTAATCATATTTCTCGACTTAAAAAAGTATAAGATTATGTTTCTTATCCTGAAAGTAAAAATCACATATTTCGTTGCTTTTGTCTTGGTAAAAATTCCTCATTATTGTGTTTATTTAATTCGTTTATTTTTTTTTTTTTTTTTTGTATTCCATATCCTTACAGGCTCTTAGGATTCTGTCAAATATTAAGTATATATCCTTCTAGGCTCCAGTTATTGATTCTTGTTTTATTATTTACGAGATCCATATTTTGTTGTTGTATTTATTTATTATTTATTTTATGCTTTTAGTTTTTTAAATTGTTTTTCAGAACAATTTACTGCTCTTTCAGCTTTTCTCTTCCACAATAGCATACTTTAATTTATTTTCTATTTTTTACTGACTAAATTTGTAAAAGCATTTAATGTATTGTGTGTATTTAGGTCTTAAGTTCCTTTCATTACCGAGGTGAATCTCTTCCTACGTATTTTTATTCGTCATTTGTTTAGAAAGCTTTGCATATTTGATGTAAATTTATTTGTTTCTTACTAGATAATAATAAATATATGTATACACAAAATACTCTTAACATTCCAATTCTATTCAAATGGTAGGCTTCTAAAGGCCTGTAGTGTAGAAAAACATGGTGGTCGTGCAACCAACAAACCCAAAATGCCTAATGTTACTTTAAAACATCTTATAGTTCACTGAAATATTTTGGCTTTTTAAAAGGATCAAAGAACAATAATTTTCAAGCGTTTTTCACGTATTGTCAAACATAACTTACTTTCCAAATAATCATTCTTTTGTAAACAAAATTCAGATGTAAACTGCTTCTCAACACCTACTTTTCATTCATGTCGTCGAAATCTGACTCTTAAGAATGAACGGACATTAGTTTTCTAAAATCATCCACCACGTCTTAAGACCACTGAACTTGCCCTTAACAATTCTCAACAATAAACATAAATATTTATAGAGTCACAGTTCTTCAGCTTTCTTCCCATTCAATTTATTATGCATCGTCTTCTGCATTGACACTTGACTTAACTTAACCCTTTGGTAATAGTTAATGCAAATGTGACCCTCACCGGTGACAAAGTGCAAAAAGTTAAAATGATCTGCAAAAAGTTAAAGTGTTCTTGGAATAATAAATTCCGAGAATGACATAGTAGTCTTGGCTTCGTGTGCTTGATATCTATTTGCATTTACTAGTGGGTCGTTTGGTTAAAGTGAAGTTCTGTGTTTTCAAATTTTGCTTTTTTCCCACGTGATTAGATTAGTCGCAGCGTGGGCAGTTATTTTATCTGTCGAGTTACTTTTTAGTAGCGATAATTTTGACAGACCACACACATACCCACATCACGTTATTTCGTACAAACAAATTCCATGCATTTGTTCGGAAAGGAGAGGTTGACTTGTGGCCTGCTTGTTTGTTAACATTCACAATTAATTTTATTTTTTGTAGAGAACTTGATTGCTAATGTTCATTTAAGGAAAAATAGACTGATTTCTTTTTCTCGAAACAAACATAATCGTAGTATTTCATGGCATTTAGGTCGATACCGTAACATTTTGAATGGAATTTACAGCGATATTTTAATAGGCAGATTTTAAATCTATATAAAATTGCCATTATTAAGGAGGTCCAGGACACATTTTGAAAATTTTTTTATTTATTGAGTTAAAATTTTGAATTTTTTTCTGATGGTTAACCATATAATTTGCAAACAAAATCACACCATAAAACTTCTCAAAAAGTTTTTAAAAAATTTTAAAATTTAAAATTTTTTTAATAAAAGTGGAGTAATTTAAAATCGTTATAACTCGAAATATTATTTGTCGAATTTCAAAATTTTTTCATTTAATTAAACAGAAATATATAAATTTTAATTTTAATTCACCATTTTTTTAAATATTAAATTTTAAAAAAATTAAAAAATTTTAGATTAAAAATTACTTAAAAAATGATGTAACTTATTTTTAAAAAATCATATTTTCCAAAGTAAATATTTTTTTCAAATTTGCTGAATCAAAATTAAAGTAAAATAGTTGAAAAAGACATGTTACAAGTTTCAATCATTTATCTTTAACGGTTCTTGACTTATAACAATTTAAAGACGAGAAATGGGGAAAAAACCCATCATGCAGAAAAACGCACTTACAGGTTTAAATAACTCTTGTCTACTATTAGAATGTTGAAAAAAAAATAATAATTTCTCTTGTTCTAATTAAGATAGAAACATGATTTAAACGTCATTTTAAGCGCCAAAGAACACAGAAATTTTTAATGCAATAAATTTTTTTTCGAAAATTCGAACAATTTTGTGTCCTGGACCCCCTTATGTATATCATTTTTCGCATGAGTGTTTGACTAAATTAAAGCACAGGATTTCAAAACAAAATTTATGATATTCAATATTGAATGTATGATTGCAAATAAAATTGTAACCATATTTTACATAATTAATAATAGTTGACAAAGAATTTTATACATCGGATGATAATCGGTTAAGACAATCGTGGTGGCTAAATAAAATTCAAACAAGATTCTGGTATATATAATTTATATTCTACACTGTGTATGGGCGTGTTAAATCTGAAAATCGGAAAACGCCCCGTGAACTGTCTTGTCGTTCAGAATACATTCAAATTAGTGGCGTTTTACTATTAGCGTAGCCTCCACATGCTTTCCATGATGAAATTAAAAGAAATGAAACAAAATGGCATTTTATGTTGGTATTTATGCTGGTACGCATTTAACATCACTGTAGTAGCTGAGAATTTAATACAGCAATATTGTTAATGCAAGATCATGAGCGAAAGAACCCTTCTTTTACTTGAAGATGAAAAAAATTAATTCATCACTAACTCAGTACTTTTTTTTCACTTAATCACAGTGTTTCCTATTTGATTTTTTCATTTAAACAGAGTTTATCTAATTTAACTCTTAACCATGAGAATTGAAGACGATGGTTACAAGTACCTATGTTGTTATTTGTCTAATACCGCATGTTGCATTTAGAAAAGAATTCTCATCAATTTGACTATTTATTAAGCTCATATTGAACGTTTCAGCTTATATATCTGATCTAGCTCTGTTTTTACTTCGTACGTTGTAAGAGAAATGTTTTCTGTCTTGCGTGCATTTCTTTGTTGAGAAGTGAGCCTGAATAGTCCTTCAAATGCAGTACACGGTGGGAATCAACTACTGAGATTCCAAATCCTATTTAAAGACTTAGATTTATTACGAAATATCCACTCTAACTTCCCGAGTTTCATCATGCTTATATTATGGAATTTCGATGAACTTCACTGAAAGTTCTACAAAGAGCATACTCCTCACCATAAAGACCACCTTCAGAGAAAATTAAGATCACTTGGCCCTTAAAAGTAATTGCACGCAGTAACAAAAGTTAAAAAGCGCAAAACACCCTAATCTTATGCCATGTCATCTTACTTTTCCCCTAAAAAAACAAAATAATTTCATATTTTGGGATACGTTCATGATTTTAAAATTTTTCTGTTTGTTAAAACGGACTGGAAACTAAAATAGGTTGTTTCTATCCATACTACGTAAAATAGGAATGTATATTCAAAAATTCATTTGAATGATTTAGAGTGGTTTGAACCTAGTTTTGAGGATTCATCTTAAAATGGATAGTGGGAGTAAGAAAAGCAGAATTACTTTACATCTTTAGAAAGTACTGAATTAACATTCCAGTCACATATCTATAACGTTTATAAGACCAAGTAGAGGCATTTTATCATTCACGGAGACTTATAGCTCTCATATCTCCCTTTGAGGGTATTTATAATTTTGAAGAGTACTGAGTAAGTTTTTGTGGGGTATTTATTGCTAGGTAAAACCATCAAACGAATAATAAGAAAAGTTCGTATAGATTATTGCAATATTAACCCCAAATCTTCTTTTTAGTTCAATGAATGACTAGATTATGGAACAATGGTCGTTACTAAGTAGATATTCCTAGAATGAATAAGTAGTAAAGGCGTCTGACTACAATAAGATGATAGTTCTGTAAGTAAAGTTGTGTATTTGATTTATATGTGTGAAGCCAATCAAAAATCCGAGAATGCGCTGATCATTTGATCTAAGGATAAAATTACAGAGTAACTGTGAGAAAATTTTCCTCCTAGAAAACGATTAAAATTGCTCTGAAACTAGTACTAACTCACTAACACTGTATTGTCAATTAAAATAAAATCAAAACTGCATTTCTTATCTTAATTAGATAAATTATCCTAATTAGATAAATTATTATATAAATTTAAACACTAACACATTTTAATATCTCAAAATATGTCTTCAGTGTTGAGTTAATATTACTAAAAGCAGTACAGTTTAATGGAAAATTTCGATGTACATTAAGTAAGAAAGTTAGAACTAAAAAAAGAGGCTTTTATTTTAAACATGAATGAATATAATGGACAATCCGGAGAAATTTTAAACTAATCATTTTCAAATACAGTTCTTGTAATACATTTTTTTTCAATCTCTCAAGGAATTTATCGCAGGTGGTATTAAATATATGCACAACACCTAAAAAATTGTAAAATAATTTTCATGTCTCTTGATAACTTGATTTCATTTTGTCATTAATTGTAAAGCCCCCGTTGTTTCAGTGAATGCTTTAAGCAATAATAATTTTAATCATTCAGATTTTAAATTGAATTAGAAATAGTGTTCTGAACTTAAATTTTACTATAGGATACAGTTAATTTTTTTAATTTTGCGTTGAAACTGAAAATAGCAGGAAGATGGGTAACAAAATTCTCAGAATTCTTCTGGTCTCTTAAGCCAGTGGTGCGTAAACTTTATTCGACCGAGACCCCCTTTCTTTAAATAAAAAATTACTCGACCCCAATGAAAATATTTTGGAAGTAGCAATTTTTTCAATTATGAAAATGTTAACAAAATAGAAAAAAGAAATAAGCAGTTTTTGACACTAATTTAAAATTCAATGAATTGTATATTTGGGGTAACTGCTATGTATGCATCCCACTTTAAAGAATGCATTGCTGTGACAGGAAACATATATGATAGATATTGGCAAGCCAGAGAGAAACTTCAAGATCTCCGGGCTGTTTGACTTGTATTGACTTTTTGATATTACTCTTAGTTTTTTGTTGCATTTCAGTCTGTTTCATGCTGTTCTGATTTCTCCATGTTCACGTGTTGTATGTGTTCTTTTTTTTCACACACCGGTCAATGAATATAATTTTAAGTGCTACTGCTAAAAATAAAAAATTTAAAAAAATATTTGGGGTAAATATTAACTTTGCATAACAACAATAAAAAAGTCTCTCTTTCCTTCTGCACTTTTTTTGGCGTATCTCATGTGGCTAAAACTTTATATTTAAATATTAACATGTATTTGTATTTTATTAAGATAAAAATTAACAAAAATTAAAATTATACAAGAGCGTGATATCAAAATAAAAACTTTATATTAAAGCATTAAAAATTATATATAAACTTCCTTTATTTACATTAAAACTTAAATACGTCGTTTTTTTAATTAAATATTTCTTAAATTTCAAATTTAGATTAGATTAATGGGGCTGAATAAGATGTACATTTCTAAAAAATATCGTGTCATATATTTTTAACACATTAAAAAATGGTTAAAAATTTCTAATTATAGAAAATTTAAAGCATATTTTTTTATTAAATACTTATGTATGATATAAATTATGAGTATGATATAAATTTACTCCAAACCATCCGCGACCCCTCCAAATTTTGGGGGAACACACTGTGGGTCGCAACCCACAGTTTGCAACCACTGTTTTAAGCCCTCGTGAAGCAAAAAACGATAGTGACTCTCCAAAACTAAATAATTTCACTGCGTTCGAATCAAATATTAAATTTCTGTCGTTATCTGATGCGGCAGAAAATATGTTCCCAACACTTTAGAACTTTTGTTCATGTGTACAAGTGGGTAGTCATTTGTGACGCAAAACCAGAGATTCAAACAACTGGAAACGTAAATGGCTCTAAACGTTTTTTACATATAGCTTATATTCATACTAGCTGAAAACCCGCACTTCGCTACGGAGTACATTCAAATTAAATACAACGGTCAAGGTATGCAATTAATGGCCCCCCCAAAATATATATATATATATATATATATATGTATGCATGTGTGTATGTATAATAAATACGACGATCAATTTATACAATTGATGTAAAAAAACAAAAAAATATATTTATAAAAATATCGTAAGAGATATTTTTATAGACAAAATAATGTAGAAGAAAATATTCAAATTAAATGTAATAGAACATACTAAAGAATATAGTGCTGTTAATATAGTAAAGTTTGAGGATCTTATCTTTTACTGTATTTTAATATTTTTTTGGATAATGTCCAAACGTCTGCCGCATTAGCAAGGGAAAAAATATTTTTTGTCTATTTCATTGTTATGGACGTGACGATAATTTTATTTAAAGTACCAGAAAAAGAAATCATGTGATCAGCATTTAATAAATTAAATTCTAAAATTTAATCTTTAAAAATTCACCAAAAATCAGAAAATGGAGGTAAATATTCGAAAAAGATTTCATTTTAAAAGAATTTTTATGATCTTTCTTGTGATATAAATTTCCCAACCCTCAGATTATTATTTTAAATGCAAACTTGAAAAAAGTTACTAAAACAGCTTAAAAATTTAATTTTTAAAAAACTAAGAAGAATTTTTCAAAAATCTTTCTCAGTGCACCCCTACACTATAAGAAGAATCGCATGCAAAATTTCAGCCCTTTATGTCCAGCGGTTTGCTCTGTGCGTTGTATGTCAGTCAGTCAGTTACGGAACTGCTTTATATATAGATAAACTTTTATGTTACTTTTGATTACACAGAATTATGAAAATTATTTTTTATGAAATGTTTTATTTTCGTGTTAGTAATACTTTGCAAGAGTAATCACATAGCCTCTACAAATCAGATCATCCCTTTTAGTTATAAACTAAATTGGTATTGTTGGTTGGTTGTTTAGTTGGTATTTTAAGTGAGAAAGGCCATTTATAGCTACGAGAGATTGAAACAGACCATTGATCCTGTTGAAAGATTTTCAGTGATTCACAGATTCCTGTTGGACTTTAGTATTTGATCAGTATTTGCATCAGTCGTGATCGATTCATGCTACCAAATCGTATCTATTAATCCCTACAGTATCCAATAATTTTATACATTTTAATTAAATTATTCAGTAATATACCCTTAAAAAATTTTTAGTTTGATAGTTATACAAATCCTATTCGGAAGTTCAAAATTAATAACACTCTAAAACATTGTATTATTCATTTATTCATATTACCATCTGATCATTTACAGCTGCTAATAGTTTTCTCACATTAAAACTCGACAGGCCACACCAGATCCAGCCTCATATTTTAAGCATCACCCAGGTTGTTATATCGATATTGCTTTTCCGTGGGAAGCGTATTCACATTTGCTAGTCGACGTCTTGTAGTTATGGTTATTAAAGCTCTTAAAGATCAATTATGTTGCTCGTCGCCATAAACGTATGTGATTTAGACATAAGGTTAAATTAAACCAAGGTATTAACCTCATGCGGATAAAATCTCAACAACAAACAAAAAAAACACCTAGAGCTAGGAAAATTATTTCCCATTCCCAGCAAGCTATGCATATTTTTTTTCATTCAATTAAAAGATTAGTCTGAGCGAAAGCTATAATCAATTATTAATTTTTCTTTTTCTTCATAGCCTTGTATAAAGAATATAGAATTAAGTATATGATCCCAATTTCAAAGTCCATTTCAGGTTTTCAGACTTCTTTTACACCGTTTCTACAATTCTTTTTTTTACTAGAGCAGTACCGGTCTACAAATGCATAAAGTACGAGAAATTGTGATTCGTAGCATAATACAAAGTAAACCCTTTTACTTTTATTAGGCTGTCATCAAGAGTTTGAGCCGGATTGGATTTATATAAGGAAGATTTAATGATGGCGTTCGCTTTTCTAGGCCAAGGTTAAAGAGAACACCTGCGAGCTAAGAAAGACCAGAGCTAGAAAAAATACTCTAAGGGGAGGGGGCAGGCATGTCGAGGTTATTGAGAGTGAGAGAGAACCTATGTCCAAGGCCAGAAAGCGCGTCGTGAATGAAAAGGCATCAAGAGATCACGGTAGCTGTCATTTGCTGGTGGGCGATAGTTAGCTGATGATATTCAATACCTTCCCGAGAAAGTCTCAAATGACCACCTCTTGTGCTGAATTAGTTGCCACTCCTGTTTTCGCGGAGCTGGCTAGTGATCCATTTTTCCCTCTGAGGGATGATAACGGGTTGAAAAGCCAGCAAGGAAACTTTATCCGTCAACTTGATAAAAAATGATGGAAGGGTAATAAAAATAGAAGTTCTCGGACTTTTATTGTGAAGAATAAGATAGCACACCGATACCATACTTTGAAATGTTGCCCGGGGTGTTCAAGTAGTAGCAAGAAAGTGAGCTTTTGTTTGAAGTTGCACTCAACTTGTTGACATTTATAAATATGTTAATAGAGAAATACGTTTTTGTCTACGTTTTTGACATTCAAATTAAAATATCAATAGTCCTTGTGGAAGCATTCGAATAAAAGATGTCTTGCAGAAGGATTTAAAAAAGGTGGAGGGAAAAAATTGCAATTATTAGCAGTCTACCAGATGATGGATGGGCATTGCAAAGTTATAAAATTTACTGGTACTGTTCTCAAATAAAATTTTAGATTAATAAGGATCTAAAATTAGAAATGATGTAAAACTGTAGGGAAAGTAATCAAGTGTACGAAAGTGACATATTTTGCTAAAAACATTCATTCTTACAATACCTCTAAAGTTCTCAGCAACCTTTGAAAATAATTAACATGTACATTTTTAGTTTGCCCTGTGTGTTTGCAACGTACAAGCAGATATAATATCATGGAAATTTTGCGGAGAATAAAAGGACAGAAAGTTCCCCTGCCTTCAGACACTGACCACTATATGTGTGTGCGTGTGTGTAAATTCTTCGGAAGTAACTGACTGAGGATCAGCTCTAAGTTTGTGAACCAAATTATAGCGTTGAAAGAAAGTATTTTGCCTCGATGCTTGTTATGCTGTATTTATTAAGCTTAATACATAGCGATACTGTCATATCGTTAAGTTTCAGCTTGTTTATTGTCAAGAATAACTATTCTTGTTACATTTTGAAGAATAATTTCTGATATGAAAACTGCAAAAAATGATTCTGCAGATATGTCATTGTTCGCTAAATGTAAATTATGATTTTAAAGCTGCATTTATAACTTGAATTTCCTCCTATGAGTACTATGCCTTGTTAGATTAGTGTGGAACGTTATTGGGAATGTTATATAAATTTTATTAGTCTGCTTAAATATTTTCTTAACATAAAAGAGATAACTTCTTAATATCGGTAGAATAGTCATTGGAATTAAGATGTAGATATCTTCTTAAAAGACAAAAAATTGTAGAGGTTAGAGCCGATTTTGAGTAAACAAGGGTAACCTTTCAGACCAAGAGCATTGGAGGCCATTGTCCAAAGAAAAATCACAAACTTCCAGCTTTTATTTTCAATTTGCTTCTTCCGCACAAGCATCTTGTGTTACTAATTCAGCTATCTTTGTCTATATGGGAAAGTACTCATTCAAAGCTGAATTAGTTTAATTATGTGAACATGTACTGCTTTGTCTGGTTTTTCTCAGTCCATTTTAACTTAAACAGATTTCTCTTCGACATAGTAAAAAAATAGTAAAAAACTATTATACATAGTTAACACTAATTTAATAGTAAAATAAAACTAAAAATGTACTAAAGTATAACGAAAGATGCTATAGACGTTGGCTACCTGTTAAATATTTACGGAAATATTTTAGCATGAATTTTTTTCAGTATAAACATTTAACATTTATTTTCTATATCGCAAGAAGGTTAAAGAGAAATCTGTTGATAAAAATTGAAGTTTTAAAGTTATGAAAGCAATGACGCAGTTTTATCTTTAAAACAGTGCTCTTTAATACGTAAAACTTTTATTGAAATTTCAATATCAACAATTTCTGGATAACGCATTTTATTATTTTCTTTCTGCAATTCTAAATCAACTCTAAATAAAAACCTCAATCTTAGATTACTTTTCATCTATAAATTTAAATTCAATTTATTGTCTACAAATAATCGACAGTTCGTGAGAGAAAATATATTCAAAATTGCCCTCCAAACGTACGTAACAAGCAATGGTAAATTTTTTAGCTCCTTCTTGGCGGATATAATTATCCTTTGAGAGACAATATTTAAGACATGTTTTCACTGTTTGTGGCATTTTCCTAGAATCCATAAAAAGTATAACCTTTTATGACATTATTTGGAATTTTCGAATATTTTTTACTTCATTGAATTTAGACCAAACTTTCTAAATGATAGGATTGAAATTTCTGCGGCAATCTGGAACTTAAGCAAACATATTTAAGGATATTACTTACACAAAATTTGTAGAAAAGCATAGCTAGAACACATAGATTCTTAATATACTTAATGAAAAAAAAGTGTGGACACTAGTTTCGAACTAATCAATCAGTCTTCATCACGCCGAGACGTATTAGGAGCGTTTATCTCAATGGATTATGGAATCAATGTCTCTATATATTTGTGAATTGTCCATACAGACAATCATTCCTAATGTTCTTCGGCTTGGTGAAGAATTATTGATTAGTTCTTCATGATCGAAACTAGTTTCTACCCTTATTTTTTATGGTGGATATTCAACAGCTGCGTTCTTGTTATATTTTAGGATATTTTGGATTCAAAGGCTTAGTTAACAAGTACATAGCATATCCCGTATAAAAGCTCGAAAATTAAAATTATAATAGCCAGTTTTAACAGACAGCAAATAACACGCTCTATTTCAAGGTAAAACCTTACACTTATAACGATCTTCCTTTAAGATAAATAATTGAAATCTTTTTAACTCATGCAATGATAATCCACAGTTGCTAGTTTGAAAATGAAACCTCAGGATTAAAATCTTGTTATTCTAACCTTGGGAATCCCAGGTCAGCTTCGAAAATTAGTTTCATTCGAACGATATTAAAATTAAGTGGTACTGTAACTTTCTCCATTTGTGAGCAAAAAATTAAAATTATGAAATTTCTATGCATCACAGTCTTTTAAAAAAGGCTATTTCCCCAAAAAAATTTAACGAACTTTTTTTCTTTCGGATGGGAATAGTGATAGGAATGGTGATGAGAATGGTGATGTATTTTGTTAGGAAACGATAGTCCCATATCAGTAGGAGTTTCTGAATTTAACACAGTTATTTTTACAGAATATCCGAATGGTTAAGTTATGTTTTGAAATTTTGCTTTCAAGAATGCACTGATTTCCAAGAATACAGCAAAAATTAGATATTTATCCTCATTTTTTTCTCCCTTCTACTCTTTAATGGGAGCTGACGTAAAATCCGTAAACCTTCCAAAATGTGATGCTAGTTATAAATTCTTTATTAGCATTTCTTTTATATATGCAAATAGCCTGGTTTTATTTTAGAAACTTTCCTTTCTAAGACTCTTAAGTTGCACCGCTCTGAAAGTGAAATAAATTTAATAAATTTAAAATATTGTGATAATCCTGGCAATATTAGAGATATTTTCAGTATTTAGGTTAATATTTGTTATATTCGATATGTTGATAAAACAAAGAGTTGATATAAAATAATAATTTTTTTTTCTGATATATATCCATAACTCCCATGAAATTCACCTCGTTAACGTAAAATTTTGGCTGTTATTTTATTTGGTGACGTACAACGTTGACCAAATTATTCTAGTTATCAGAAAAGATATAATTTAAGCAGAAATCTCTTTTCTAAATAGGAAGTTATTTAACACCTTGCTAATTTATACTCAGTCCTCGTGTAAAACACATAAATAGGGCTGTACATACCGAAAGAACCAAAATTATCACTACACAGTTTGCCCAACTTTTGCGCTTTAAAAGGCTTTTATCATCCCATCGACAACTTTTTCATGATATTAAATGCATTAAACATCACCTTTAAAAATAATTTTATCTATAAAGATAACAATCACTTATGCGGTATTAAAGAATAATCAGCTATATCAATAGAGTGAAAATATATATAATTCGGTATACGGTATTAATTACAAAACAAATCATATGGAAGCAGCAGTTACTGTCGTACACCTTTTTCAATATGCCAAGCAAACGAAGGAATGACATATGAAAAGAATTCTAAACTACTAAAGGTAAATTACTTATTCACATTTATACGAGCTATATTACATATAAAAAAAAAAAACACTTAAGAGAAAAATTTACCACTGAAATGAGACGCAAGTGAAAATTTTTATAAAGTACCCCCTAACACCAAGAAATGGGAGAATCGTAATAAATTGCATAACATTTTGTGCACATGTGTAAGTTGAAAGGCAATCGAAAACGCTTATCAAGTAAAATTCAGTAAAAATCCTCTCCATCAAAAATTCTACAATTTTGAACCAAATAACAAATAAAATAGTTAACGTATAAAAACTCATTTTTTGTTATCTCCGCTGTGAGTGAAATATCTTTGTGACCTTCTTTTAACTGCGAAAATTTTAAATCTGCCTTGGAAGAACTATTAAGAATTGAGAATTATAATTTTTTTTTTTTTGTTCGAAAGAAAAAAAAATGCATCTTGTGGGTACCATCTTTGGTACCTCGAACAAACACACTGAGATGTTTCCAAGAAAAAACTTAAATTTATGATACTAAAGTGCTTTTCATTTTTTATCTATGGTTTTTTTTTTCATGTAATAACGTCTATAAGATGCAACAATATATTTCACATTCTAACACCAAATTATTTACAGTCGTACCCACCTGCGTGAGAAATATATATTCTGAAATACTTCACTGTCTCTTACTTCAGTACGTACACGAATATACGTAAAAAAAACACTTAATACGTGATAGGTGTTAAAAATCACCTGTCGTATAACAGACTCTCCCGTAATCGTGAGCATTTCTTGAAAAGAAGCGATTTTGTAAGCACCTTGGCCCTGTACCCCTTGGGTCACGACCCCCACAAATAATTAGGACAGGGGGAATCTCAGACCGAGTAAATATACCCCTGCAATTGTGTATTTTTTGAATGGGAAGTTCGTGAGCCTTTCTAAAAGTCTTCAAATAGTATTACTTTTTAAGGCTGGCGTTTGAATTGTTTCTGCCCACAGTCCCTCTACAAGGACAAAGTATTGATGTTGCTGGGGGTTTAAACCGTTAAACAGTTCTTAAAAGGATATGATAGCGTAATTTCCCCATGATGTCATTTATTAAGTAGTTATTGGCTAAGCTCTCAGGCGGAAGTAACAGTAGAGAGGGGATGTATTCTTTTAAATAACAATGTTTAAATTTTGTTGATTTGAAAAGCCTTTCCGCTTTTGATGCGTGAACAGTTTAAAAGGAATTAATCATCCAAAATTCCCACAAGTTAATATAGAGATGAATTTATATGAATGAATTCATTTTTTGTGATTATGCTTATTTTAAAAATGTACAAAAATTATGTGAAAAATAATTTATGTATAATGGTATATTTATAGTGGATTAGAAATTGTTGGATTATTTCCGTTTGAAACTTCTTTTTACATTAAATATGTAACAAATTAAATTGAACAATATTTAAGGAATGGAAAAATAGGTATTTAAATAGTCCCCCCCCCCTGTGTAGCTTTTTCTTTCTTGAGAAATGATAATTCTTTTGAAAAATAATAATGGTTACACCTGAAAATTCAGTTTCGGGTCCTTCGATAAACGATTCATCTGCGAAGTTGCTGCAAAAATTTAATATTTATAAAAACTAAACTACTTGTTTATTCCTCCAAAATTATGAAAAAAAAATTTAACTAGAGAATGTTGAGTAATAGAATAAAGTGTAAAATGTATATAAAATCTAAAAAAAAATTACTCCATAATAAATTTATTTCATATATTAAAAAGGGATACACTTCAAATAAGTCCTGTTAAATATTATGTATTTCACAAACATATACATCAACTAATGAGGATATTTTATAGAATATGCTTTTAAAAAACAGAAGTTGGGGACGTTTGAGAATATCATTGCATAACTAAAAACATTGTTATGGCAATCCACGAACAGCCCTTTTTTCTGCCGCCTGCAGTGTATGGCGATTATCAAAGCGAGCTACTACCTCGTGGCACTATCCCCTTCTAAATCCTGGATATTTCAGCACGATTCCCTCACTCGGAGTATCGTTGCCTCCCCTACTGGGTATTTTGATTTTTAAGTAGATGATGAAACACTGTGATTATGGGAGAATGTCCAAAGGATATGTGACTACCGTATTGGTGAAAAAAAAAATCGCTCCTTTCCAAATTTCTGTATTTCATTAAATGAAAGGTTAGTTGGTTGGCAAGTTTTTTGGAGCGCTGGGACCATTTTTTGCTACACGTGGGCTAAACAGAGCGGGACATAAAGTTTATAGCCAATTCCGAATAACTGAAGGAATATATGTTCGTACAATTTGAGGAAATGAACGTAAAATAGTATCCTTCTTTTGTGATCTATGCCTGTACACATACTCAAACTGATAATATACATAAATTTGCATACAAAGAATTTCTTGAATATTTCTCATGAAGTTTTTAATGTGTTAACTTTAGTAGAGCATAAATATATGGTAACTATCATCAAATTAAACTACAAGAATGTTAGGTTAGAACCACTACTTACAATCGTAACTTTTACACTCAACCCCGCACTTACATTCTTTTGGCTTGTTTCCTCTGTCTCATCTCTCGTCGAACGTTGCTTTTTAGCCCTCCGGTAACACAGTTTTGTACTTCCTAATCAGATAAACATACAAGTTTTTATACCATGCTGTTATCTAATCATTTCTTCAGTGCCTTTCTAATCAAATACCGATATTTTAGACTCTACAGATCTTTTTTAATCACCTACTCATACATTCTCAATTTAACTGCCATGAAATTAATATTTTTGTTTAATTCAAGAATATTAAAAGGGTTCTTAGAATTTTCTTAAAAATTAAATGTTATCACGTATTGTTCAGCCTTTAGACATTACCTTTGAAGATAAGATTGTAAGAAAAATAAATGAACTATAAACTAACCAGAAAAGCTCTTTGGCATGAACTTAAGTTATTTCCTTTCATGGCTGGAACTATGCATATCAATACTTATTCCAAATTTCAATTTTAGATAAATAAACTCATTATAAATTTATGTTGAAAGTTAGTATGAACATTATATTCCTTTAAAATTATCGATATCTTTGTTCCTGACTGAGTCTAAGAATTATAGATGATTCGTTACATAAAAATTGCATTTCTCTTTAAACATCATATAATAAATACGGATTCAAAAAGAGAGCCAGGTCATTATAATCAAAAATGTTGTTATTTACAAATAAGATGCTTTATGGGACTAATATTAAGACTTTTAATACTTTAATTACGTCTACGAAAAAAATACTTCAACACACATTTATCCCTGTTGAATCTTTTCTCTATATTAATCGTAAAAATCGGCTTCATATATCCGCTTCATAAATCTCATAGATAATTTTTGAAAAGTCAATTTAATTAGTTGAGCCTTAAATTTTATTCGCTGTAATTTATTACCAGAGGGTATGTATCATTGATAATTCAAGATCTTATAGATGTTGGTCGTGTTAGAAAGAGTTTATAATTCTCACCCTCAAACGTAAACTACCCGTAAAAAGTTATTCTAAGGCAGTGATTCTCAACCTTTTTTTTTTTTTTTTGTCGCGGCACACTTTTAACGATTTCCAAATTTGGCGGCACACAAAGAAAAAGATAAGTTTAAAAGTTGTTTACTTAAAACGGATAAAAACAGTTAAAAATATGGCATTTAACTGTAAAATCAACAGTTTTCTTTTACAGTGTACTTATCTTTAATTTAAACAAACTTTACTCGTAATAAAAAAAGCATTATAATTTTTACTATATATATTTTTAAAATTTGGCGGCACACTTTAAGAATTTGGCGGCACACAAAAGTGCCGAGGCACAGTGGTTGAGAATCACTGTTCTAAGGAGTATAAAACGGGCTACTCAAATAGCTAGAAGGAATTAGTTACTATAGAATATATCCTATGATCCGTTATACGGGGGGTGCTTACAGAAAATGTCATGCTATTATGCCATTCCTTTGTCTGCTTTCAATATGTAAGGAAACCTCATGTCATTTAAATTAATCAGTAGCCGCCCACATCGTACAGTGGCTAGATTTACGAGCTTTCCTGGTGTGGGCTTGTATTCGAATCCTAACCTAGTCATGGACATTCTTCTGCTGTTCCTTAATTCGGAGTGTTGTTGGTTCACCTGCATGGTGTTCCCATAATAAAGTTTCCCACAAAATCACGCTGTGGAATGGAAGAATGTTGAAAGGACAAGTGCCTGCGGCATTCGAAAAAAAATTAATTAGTATTTAATATCTTGAAAAGGAAATATTGAAGCTATCTATGAAAGACAATTCCTGGTTCAAATAATAGATCAACTCTGGTCTTTTCCATAAAACAAAAGAGCATATATAATCAACCCAAAGCTAATATTGGTCAAACGCTATTTATTAAGCATCATCATATAATTATCCACACACGGTTATGAGTTTGGCATAATTAAATATTAATTAGATACATCTTCAGAACCTAAATGTGAGCTATCAAAATACTTGCTCAACCCCTCAAACAGTTTATCAAAATCATCATCGAAATCAAGCCTGCTTCCCACCTGTTTGGTTGCTGAGGTCAATCTATAGATATTAATGATACAACTTAGAAAGGCTCGTACGCTTAATATCATTACATTTCTCTGGATAATTGCTGGCAATGTTTTAACTTTATCTAATAAGGAAATTTATTAAAAACCCATTCGTGGTGATTAAGGCAACAGATAGCCATCAAGTTTTCTGACGGTTTTCTTACGAATCTTCTCCCACTTGGAGATTCTGAGGCAGATAATTTGCAGCCAGATTTCATGGACGCAATAATATGGGTTATCGTGAGTAGAAGATTCGTAAACAGAACGAGTCGGATTATCAAATCGTGATGGAATTAATTCCGCCTCAATTCATGCCTTGCTCTGCAAGCTTGTTGCTAGGAAAAAGCTTTTGGACAGTAAGTTTAATTATGCGCACCAAACAATAGAGCACAAGTTGTGAAATTGAGGTACGTGTAATATCAAATTTCGTCTTGTATTTTTTCCTCGTGTTGCAAAAGTGATATTTTAGTTCTTTTTGAAAACGTAAATGTAGTGTATTTCACATCAGAGGACTGCCGTTGCAATCATATGGCGATCAGAGCTATTGAACATGAGTTTAAACCCTGGAATATTTAAGTTATTAAAATTGAATTTCTCTGAAAAACCAATAGCTAAAAGTGTCATTTTATGTCACTCATAACTAAAGCTAACATATGCTTTGATATTCTGTGAAATCATATCAATTACATTTATTATTCTTATGATGCTTTCTGATAGTTTACAGACTAGTTTCCTGGATTGTTGTGGAAAGAATTAGGAGCAACTCTATATTTTAATCTAATCTGTTGACAATAATGGTTGAAGCTTTTCACCACTACTTTCACCTCTTTTTTTCCAAACAAGTATCAGCTCTTCGAAGCCACCTGTTTTTTACTGGTATGCTATACCCAAGTTCAAATAGATTAAAAAATTAACTTCATGGTCTCTTCACCTTTTCAAAGGATATGGCGAATAGGAAATATCATCAAAGGGAGCCCTAACCTATGATTTTATGCCAAGTCTTTTGGAGAACGTTTACATTTTTCGGCTATTCGTATTTCACTATCTTGCTTCCCCTTATTATGGTTTGCTCCCCTCATTCATATCATTGTTCCCCTCAACAGAACAATGAGATCAACCCTTACATCCAAATTCTCAGGAGTTCTTGAAGCCTCCTGAGAATTCGGATGTAAGGAGTGATAGCACAAATGTATAAGGAATAAAAGAAGTCTTTTGGAGAATATTTACATTTTTCGGCTATTCGTATTTCACTATCTTGTTTCCTCTTATCATGGTTTGTTCCCCTCATTCATATCATTGTTCCCCTCAACAGAACAATGAGATCACCCCTTACATCCAAATTCTCAGGAGTTCTTGAAGCTTGCTGAGAATTCGGATGTAAGGGGTGATAGCACAAATGTATAAGGAATAAAAGAAGTCTTTTGGAGAACATTTACATTTTTCGGCTATTCGTATTTCACTATCTTGTTTCCTCTTATCATGGTTTGTTCCCCTCATTCATATCATTGTTCCCCTCAACAGAACAATGAGATCACCCCTTACATCCAAATTCTCAGGAGTTCTTGAAGCCTCCTGAGAATTCGGATGTAAGGGGTGATAGCACAAATGTATAAGGAATAAAAGAAGTCTTTTGGAGAACATTTACATTTTTTGGCTATTCGTATTTCCCTATCTTGTTTCCTCTTATCATGGTTTGTTCCCTTCATTCATATCACTGTTCCCCTCAACAGAACAATGAGATCACCCCTTACATCCAAATTCTCAGGAGTTCTTGAAGCCTCCTGAGAATTCGGATGTAAGGGGTGATAGCACAAATGTATAAGGAATAATAGGGGGAGGAATATGTGTAAAACTGATGAAAGAGAGGATTCAGCTTTTTGATTTGTGACGAAAATCATGAGCTGACTCGTCACAACACTCCTGATAGAGAGACCCAGGACATCTGGGAAAAATTTGCTCGAAGCTCTTCTGCCTTCATTTTGCAAGATAAGGAATGAATCAAACATATTATCATTTTGTCTGGCCGTGGCGACCTTGTGGTACAGCGCGCTGGTTTTCGGTGCTGAGGGTGCTCAAATCGAATCCTGGCGAAGCGCCACTAAAATGCCTCCGTTTGTATCGTCCCTTCATAGGGGACAATACTGGACTGCCTATATGGCGCCCCCATAATAAAATGGCCAGCAAAACTGCGGTGAATTATAGGTGAATGTCTTCGCGACAAAGTGCCTCCGCATTGAAAAAAAAATCATTTTGTCTTGTTTTATGTATTATTTAAGGAATGGCAATAACACTTTGCTCTTATTCTTTGAAATACTTTGCAGTAAATAAATAAATATTACGTTAAAAATGCAATCATAGCCCTCCCCCTCATTTTTTTCCATGTGGTTAGCGTGTATTTCATTTTAATGCGTATATTATCCTTAAGCATTATAGTTCTTTGCTAGCTAGCTCTTTAAGATGATGCTGCCCACAACAGAACAATGAGAGTCCCGAGGACTCTTACCTTAGAGCTTTTCAGGCGCCACATTAATCAAGAAAAGATAAAAATATAATTTAAGAATGTAAGGTATACATAAGATTCGATTCACAAGAATCGAACTTTTGAGTGAATAAATTAAAGAAGCTGCTTGAGATATGCTAATTTCGGCATACGCGCTTGGTATAAATACCATGCAGCTTGATTAATAGAAAGGTTGTTGTTAAGGTTGATAGATAAGCGAGAGGGAGCTACGAGGTAAGCAGCTCCAGGTGTTAACCGGCGCTTGTGCTTAGGGGGACCAAAGTTTACGTGGCAGAACTGCTGGTTTGACTCTCTGCTGGTTTGTGAGTATTGCAAAGTGTATTTTTATTGAATGCTAATATATATTCCGTACAAGTAGTACGTACGCTTATTGCTGTAAAAGCAAATTCTATATGTGCAGCGAATTCAATAAACATTGTTTCATGAATAAACTGTGTTTGTATCAAATTCATATAGAGTGCCACTTCAAATTATATACACCCAAGTGTGGGTAGAAGTAGCTATACTCTACAAGATGCATAATCACATAGGTTCTTAGGCCATCATTCACAATGTCAGTGAATAGCAAGGGACACATGAATTATTTTACGTTGTTTTTACTGAATAAGTCTTATGCGTACAAAACAGTATCTGTTGAAATTCTCTTCTATGGGCATATAGAAGACATTCAGTACAGATTTATACCATAATTTAATCGGCGCATGATATGTGTACTTGTATCTTCGTTTTTATTATTTGCAAAATATTTGAAATACTATCTTTCTGTACTTTTCTTAGCTTAGATATTTACTTAGATCGAGTAAAAAAAACCTTAGTTTTAAGGGCATGTCTCACACTTCTATACTATGATGCAAATATGTTACTGCAGAAAATTCCGTCATTATCATTTTAAAAAGAATTCTTGCACGAAACTTACCTTGGTTAAAGTTAGTCATCACCATTTTTTTATAAAGTAAATTTAAAATTCGATTTCACTGTTGCGGAAAACAATTTTATACTCGATTATATAATTTAGGTACTTTCCCAATTTAATATACAATAATAGGTCTAATATTACTCATTAATTAGAGGTTAGATTATCATAACATTTCTGTTATGATAATCCTTAATTAATTAGAGGTTAGATTATCATAACATTTCTGTTATAATAATCCTTAATTAATTAGAGGTTAGATTATCATAACATTTCTGTTATGATAATCTAACCTCTATCATAACAGAAATGTACGTTTGCGATAAGGGATAAAATTATCTCCTATATCAGAGGTGGGGAACCTTTTTACCATTAGAGGCCACATGTAAATTAGGTAGTAATAAAGGAGGCCGCATTAAGATGATGTACCTATAAATGGAACCTTTATGAATCTATAAATGCAACCTTTATAGTTATGTATAGTTTTAACAATTTGGTGCATTACATAGAAAAATAAACAAAAACAATTAAGTCCTTATTTATTTATTATTTGACTTAAAAAGTTACAATATAAAATATTTTTGTATTCACATAAGGGTAAAAACTTGCTATAACATTAATCATTAATTATTATTTTTTTATAAAATTATTAGATTCATAGATACCACTGTAAATTTTTTATATTTCACTGTTCGTATTTTTATTTATGTAAGCACACACACATACACACACACACACACACACACATATATATATATATATTAATCCATATTTTAAAATTTTAATAAACAACTACATATTTAAATACCACTTCAAATAAAAATAATAAAGTAGAAGTATTTTTAAATAATTTTAACATTATAAAGAAATACAATAGAAAAATATTAGTATTAAACTATAAATAACTGACATAGCAACAATTCCTAAAATAATTTTAAAATCCGATGGAAAATTTAAGCTAGTGGGATATTTGCATTTTTTTCTTGCTTGAAAGTAATTGAATATTTGGATCAAGATTTGTAACGCGAAGCCTGCGTACATACATTCATGCCGTTCTATATTGTTGTAATCTATAAAATTAAGTATTAATTAATACAAGTGCTAGCTTTTATGAAGGTCGCATGCGGCCTTAAGGCCGCGCGTTCCCCACCTCTGTCCTATATTAATCTTCTAGTTTATCTACAGATATGGTAGTTCGGTATATCCGCTGCTAAAGTATAAAATATACAGACTTCAGAATAAAAAGTAAAAAAACTCTCTAGAATCGGGTTAAAAATACGAGTCGATAAGAATTTCATTCAAAACAATTTATAGCTAAAACTGAAATTTGATACAGGACCAATAAATATGCTAGGCTGTGAAAATGAAACTGCAAACAATGGTATTTAATAATCCATAAGGAATTCAAAGCTAAAAAATTCCTTTTCCAGCACATGCAAAAATCCAGAAACACGGAAAGAGAGTTATGCATCAGTTTTTGTGATAAAAGGCATAAACCACATATTTTTTCAGGACGAAGATTTGTAAATTTTTCCCCTAAATACAAAAAACAACATACGCCCACATATATATCCTAAAAACTTAAAATTTTAAACATTCATTTGTAAAGGAATTATGAAAAACTATTAACACTAAATAAAAAAGCGTCACACTTCCCTATTTATGTTTGTAGCAATTGAGTGTCGATTGAATCGTTTTTATTTATGAATGCTATAATAGGAAGGTCTGAGTTCGTAGATATCCAATAGAGAATATCTGAGTCCAATAGAGAAGCAAATACAACGATGGAAGGCTGAACATTATAATGCATAATTACGAAATTTCATTTTTAAACCCATTATAATCTAATTTCTATTTTGGGGGGGAAATTATAGTCCACATTTTTTCAGGCAAAAATATCTTCTTTATTGAGGCATAAAAAAAAGTTCCTATAGCATTGGAGATCTGGAAAGATCAGAAAATCCGTATTATATAGATCTAAACTTCGATCAGTCTCTGCTAATGATTGAGAGTTTGCTTAACCGAGAGAATATACAGACTAGATTCGTTCAAAACCTAAAAACTAGAAATTTTGATTTCTGGTAAAAATATCATTTGCTTAAACACGGTGTGCACAGAGACTTGAAGAACAGTAGAATTAAAAGTGAAATTATACTGCTGTTAACTTTCATCAACTCTTCAAACCCCAGAAACGAAAGTGTCTTCTTAAGACACCGTACCCCACCCATCTACCCCCTAGTAAGGAGTATGGGTTGAACTATAGGTAGGAGTGCGTAAATTTCGCAAAAGAAAAATTAAAATATATAAAATTTTGAATTTATTCGCAAATATATATATATATAAGTGGTTATCAAAATAATGGAAACACCTATCAATATCAGTGGTGTTTATGAATGTGCTTCGTATTCCTGAAAAAACAAGTCTGGCCACCGGTGTTTTTATATAATATAGTGTATGTATTATTCTACTGTCAGGTAGCAGTAATGAAGCTAAGGGCATCGTGCTTTTGGGGGGAACAGCGTAAAATATCAGACTTTGCGAAAAGGGCAAATTGTTTGAGCGCGTTTAAATTGTAGTATCTGTAACTGCAACCCCCAGGCTAATTGGTGTTTTTGAGCTATGGTATCGAAAGTCGTGATAGCATACAGAGTGCACGGAAAAACATCCTTTGCCAAACAGAGTAGTGGACGAAAGTGAGTGCTGAGTGATAGAAACGGACGAAGTATTGAAGCAGATTGTGACATGAAGAAAGAAAACAACTGCAATTAAAATGACCTAAGAGCTCAATCTGCATCTGCGTGTTCCGGTATCAACCATCAGAGGTAGAAGGGAACTTCACAAACAAAGTTTTGCGGAAAAGTAGCTATTCCCAAACCACTCGTAATAGATGCTAATACAAAATATCGTCCACAATGTTGCCACGAGCGTAAATCCTGGTAGAGTAATATGTCAAAAACGGCATTTGGTCCGACGAATCATTGTTCACATCGTTCCTCGCAACAGGATGTGCGCATGTCTGGAGAACATCTACACAAGCGCGAGATTCTGGCTGTCTCCTCTCAACTGTCAATTAGGGAGACAGATCTGTCAGGTTTCGGGATGGCATATCATGGTTTTCTTCAGGCCATATTGTAACCCTAAAAGGGAGATTGAATAGGAAGGACTATGTCGAAATTTTAGCTCACTAGTCCATCCTATGGTGCAAACATTGTTTCTTGTAGGAGATGGCGTTCTCCAGGATGATAATCTCCCTATACATACAGCTAAATCTATCAAGTATTGATTTGAAGAGCATGAAAATGAAGTCAAATATCTTATCTTGACCTGTACAATCTGAGGATTATTTTTCCTCATAGTAGTGTTAAATCAGTTCAAAATATTGCTAAATTACTTAATTTATCCCATTCTATTGTGCAGTATGTGATAAAACGCTTTAAAGAAGAAAATCGGATCGAAAACAAGGTAAGAAAAGGTCGTCCGTCAAAGTTAACAAAACGTGATCAGAGATGTATAATTAGAAAATTTGTAAAAAATACACGTTTGAGTGCTGTAAAAGTTTCTGCAGAATTTAATGAAACATTTTCTACTTCAATTTCACCTGAAACTGTTCGACGAGTTCTCAGAGCAGCTGCATTACATGGGTATCCTGCCCGTAGAAAATTTTTTGTGAGTGAGAAAACCAGAAAGCTTAGGCTTTCCTTCACACTATCAGTGATAAATAAGCCCCAAACGTATTGGAATTATGTCTTATTTGCCGGTGAAAGCAAGTTTAACATTTTTAGTTCCGATGGGCGTGCAATTGTATGGAGAAGAAAAAATGAGGAACCTAAACCCAAGAACTTAGTAGGAACAGTTAAGCATGGCGGTGGAGGTGTCCTTGTGTAGGATGCATGTCAGCATCAGGACTAGGTAATTTGGTATTTATTGGTGGTATAATGAATCATGCTGTTTATATAAATATTTTAAGGGACAATTTAAAATTATCAGCCCAAAATTTGGGTATTGGAAACAACTTTGTTTTTTATCAAGATAATGATCCTAAGCACACTGCTCTCAACGTTCGCCTCTGGTGTCTCTATAATTGTCCACAAGTTTTGAAAATACCACCTCAATCGCTAGATTTAAACCCAATAGAACATATTTGGAGAGAACTGGAGGTTCGAGTACGAAAACACGACATTCACACGAAAATCGAACTAAACACAATTATGATGAAAGAATGGATGAACATTGATGCAGAAATTACAAAAGAACTAGTGCAATCTATTCCCAGACGTTTAAAAGCTGTTGTGGATGCTAAAGGATATCCTACTAAATATTAATTTAACTAAAATATTAGAATATTTACTAATATACAGAGATTTTTTACAATGTACGATGACTTTTGTGAGATAAAGTTTTTGTTACTTTTTGATTATTGGTTTCTTAAAAATACAGTTTTACTATGTTTTAAAAATATGTCATGTAGTTTTGTTAATTAAGAATAGATTATAGATCTTATTATTAAATACCCATTCTGAAATATTCATTTTTATTAATGGATAGACCCCTATTTCATTGAAAATCGTGTTCGAATTAGTGTACGAACACTTTTGGGAGCCACTGTATATATATATTCAAAAATTTCACATTTATTAAAAAAAATCACAATTTTACTTAGTTGGTAAGTATCAAAATTCTTAGTTAAAAGCTAACATTGTAGTAGTCACCCCATTCTCTTCCTTAAGTCTTTAGCAATAACGAGATTTGCTCAAATAAAGGTGCTCAAAAAATTTGCAAAAATAATTTTTTTCAATCTCTCGTAATAAGCAAATTTCGAGAGTGAGATCTCTCAGCTAAAGACCGTGGAGGGTATTAGATAAGCAATTATGTTAATAAATTATTACTATTATTACCTGATTTCGCTTAAAAAGCCGTTTATCACCGAGTTTTAGCAGAAAAGTAGTAAAAAAAAAATAATTTTCGCATTTATTTACTCATATCGGCAAATTTCACATTTATTCGGATGTATTTCGTGAATAAGAAAATTACGTATCCCTAACTATGGGTTATCTCTAATATAGCAATAGATATACAGAGCAGTCAGGATTTTATTACACTTATCCTTCATCATGAAAACGTTATACTAGTTCAAGTAAAGCTTGAAGCATTCGCATTTCATGCTATTTCAATGTTCTGCTTAAACATTTTTTTTCACTGCGCCAGGTACTTGTCTCTGACGGTAGATACTTGTCTGACATTGGTCCATGAAGACCCGAGAATTTTTTGCTAGCATCTTTATTATTAAAGCACCATTTAGGTAAGCCAGAATTGCTCCCTATGAGGGGGACGTCACGGACGGCCAAGCCTTATTCGAGATTTGCACCTTTATTTGAGCAAATCTCGTCATTGCAATACTGAATGTGTTATTGTAAAAAAATATATATTTCTGTAGATTATTAGTACAAAAATAATTTTTTTCAAGTAATAAATCATTTATGAAGCTTTTACAAAGTAATTTATAATGGGTAAGTGTAGTAATAAATTTTAGATCTGTTTTTCTGAAAACAGATTTTTCAAGGTTTTTATATTTTTCAAATGCTCCATGCTACTTAATTCTTGTTCAATATTCATGAAATTGATAAGGAATAATCCTGATGCTGTTTACAAAAAAATTGGGTATGCATTTTACAATTCGACTTCATTAAAGTAGTTAAATTTGATTTATAACATTTTAAAAGGCAAAATTTTGATGAAAATCGGGACGGAATTCAGAAAAAAATCTCTCAAGAATTAACTATTCAAGGGATTAAATAATTGATACTCAGATTTGTTTTTTATACAGTTTAAAGAGATTAAAATGCAAAATCGAGGAAATATCTCAAAAATTAAGTAGCAAGGAGCATTTTAAAATTTTGTTTATAAATTTAATTTTTTTAAATCTTAAAATTATAATGAGATTGGAAATTTCTTTTAAGGTATTCTATTTATTTATAGTGAAATTTGTATATGTACAAAATTTCGTATCTCTATGATGAAAAGTAAAAAAAGTAAATTTTAATGTCCACCGTTCCCTTAAGCCCACTGCGTGGCAGCTCAGGAAGCTAACCACTATACTATGTGGACAGTCTCTGCTTAAACATTGATTATGTAAGGATAGTCTGGTTGCTATGTTAAAAATCATTACAGCAACACAGTACTGTTATCATTTAGTTTCGTTGCAAAATGCTGCACTTTTCTCTATGTATTATGTTATGAAATATCAAATTTTATAATACTTTAATGCGGGCGCGGTGGGCCGGTTGGCAAAGGCATGTAGCCAGTGATTTGAGGGTTGAGGGTTCGAGGCCGGTCGCTGACAAAATCCACCGCCGTGTTCACTAATGGTGGCCGGGGCACGTAAAATAGGGCGTGGCTGCAATGTTCGCCAAGTTCTCAAATTTACCTCTGGGGATGCTGGATCAGGTGGTCTGGCCCCGCCACTTGACTTGGTTCAAAATTCGCGGACCATCAAGTTGGTGCAGTGTAGACCCACCCCCTGTGGTGCACCCAGGGCAACGCATGCGGCGAAGTGATCTCACGCTTTCGGATCTCCCCGGAGAAGAGCCTAGGCTCAGTTCTCCCAGCCATTAGGAAAAATAAATAAATAATACTTTAATACCTCTAAGCTAGCTATAAAAAATGTCGGATCAAATTTCTTTCCCACCCTCTTCCATAAATGTATTAAAGTTAAAACTCCAAATAAAATTGTCTTGTCGGAAACTTGATAGAATCAAATGGTTCACTATTTTATGGAAAATTGAATATTATATTATTCTTTGAATATGTTGTTTCGAAAGTGCTTTTAGTATTCGTAAATGCACGTAATAATACATTTTTAGGAGGTTTGAGAATGATTTCTCTTACATAATATGACTTTGTAAGTCCATTTAAATTTATTCTTAAGAATGCATAAAGCTTTGAGCAGCTGAAAAACATTTAACACTCTTTATGTGTCCTTAAGAATAGATATTTATATTTTTAAAATTGAGAACAAAATATACTTTCGCCAACAAACTTTGATTCCTAAAAATACAACAGATTAAATGTGAGACCAACTTTTTAATTAACAATTAATTTTGTTCCTGTGTAACGCAGTTTCATTACGCTTTTCTGCCCTCAATTATGCGAGTTTTTACAATGTTTAGCAACTTATTGTAGCATTCTACAATAAGGAAAGAAATTCCTCCTCTTTTTCTAATTAGATCTTACGTCAACATGTTTAAAGCATAGTTCTTTGTCAGATGGCAACTGTTTCTATTGGCACCTTAAGTGTATCGTCCACTTATATCCTTTGTCCTTGGCCTGATTTCTAAGCACCTGACTATTGATCAGACTCCGTGAGTTGCTGCTATAAACTGCGGAGGCGTTTGGTACTTTGTTGCTGTAGAGTGCTTCGGTTATGTCTAAGGGAACTCAGAGGTCATGGTCAATGGCTCTCTGTAGTCTGAGTGACCATGATGATACTCCATTAATTGGCTAGAGGAAGGAAGATCGGATGATTGGAACGGTATTTTGTATTCATTAGGAAGATGCGATTGGGTTTTATTGGGAAGTGAAAGGGAATCGAAGGTCAGATAATTATGAAAGCGGATCTGGTACATCGTTAATAAGTCACTCCAGTAAGAAAAACAAAACATTTTTCGTGTTAATTAGAAAGTGACTCTCTGTTTTATTCACGACTGCATGTGCACACCAATCAGATACACCAATCAGATTTAAAAGTATGATATTTAATAAAATACGTACGAATTGCAAGTTTTACAAGCAAAGAGATAGATATCGGTATATATCTACTATATCTTTGCACTATTTATTATACTATATAATATTGTAATAGTATAATAAATAGTGCAAAGATAGCACTATTTATTATACTATTAATAAATAGTGCTAAGATAGAACATTGGACTTCTGTTAATTAAATCCTTTTTAACTTCGACCGATGTAAGTATTTTTCGATAGTTTTCGAAATTTGAATTAACGAAAAATCTTAGAGAAATCGATCCGAAAACTGATAAACCATTTTCAAAGTTTAAGATGTTCTGATTTAATAGATTAGTGTGATGAATTTATTCAGTTAACATAAATTTATGATAATCAGACTTATTACTAAGTAACATTTCCTCAAAAATATTTGATTATTGTATTTTATTTGAATCACAAAAATACGAAGGAAAAATTTTATTGGCCACATGTTTAGGTATATACAGTATTACCCACATGTGTAGTTAAAAAAAGTGATATTAGTTTGTTTCTTATAATTCACAAAATTTGAAATAACAAGACATTTTAAAAATAGAGATTTCTATCAAATAATCTATAAACCCCTCTCATATTTTTTATGTTCTTATTTAATACAGAAAGAAATGTATTCAATTTATATACATTTATTACATTCAAATTGGCTAATGTGTAACATTTCAACACATATATGGTTATTACGTTAGATGTTAATCATGAAAATATTAAGGAAAAATTTTATTAGTCATTATTATAAGCTTATATTTACGTTAAAGCAGCAAAAGAAAATGGCTGAAGATGTAGCTTCCATTTCTAGATCACAAAATTAAAGTCTAAGCAATTATTTTCTATCTTAAGAAGCTTATATTATTTGCAAACCCTTTCACTGAACTTGTCAAATGTTTGAAAATTCCTAATCTTTAAGACTAGTTTTAATTGAAACTTTATCATAGCTTAATACTTTTAAAAATTTAGAGAAGGAACATAGGAATATGCGTGCGATACCAACATATAGACACTTCTGAATTCCACGTCTGAAAAAATAATAAAAATAACATTATTTTTCATGTCTACATTCTTTAATAAAAAAGACAGAAATGATTGCAGTAACAAAAATTAAAACGATACACTTTTATACAAATTTTAAAGATAAAATGAAGCAAATAATGTATCCAACATGCTTGCATATTGTTTTTGTTACGAAAAGCGGTAAATATTAGACGTGTAAATGTTCCATGTTAAATAAGCAAGGAGTTAAATTTGGGACCACATGCTTATTTTAGTGTAAAGTGTGTACGTACTTTTGTGTTGGTAAAACATTAGATGAATATTTTTTTTTGTTTTATCGTAAACTTTGGAAGGTTAGGACCGAAAGAGAAACATTTTGTGATTGTAACATATATAGTATATAGTATATATATATATATATATATATATATATTTAAAGTAGTTAAATTAACAAATGTATAACTTTACTTTTACTTAACTTTACTTGCTTAACTTTACTTTTACTTAACTTTACTTGCTTAACTTTACTTTTGCTTAACTTTACTTTTACTTACACGGCCTCCGCATTGGGAAAAAAACTTTAACTTACATTGACATTGAAGACTTCAGTTCTATAGAACTGTCTATTGTGTTAAATCGAGCACGTTGAACACGAATATTAAACACAAGTAGTTTTGAAAGGCGCACGTGACACGCTAATATTTGAAATAAAAAACCTTGAATATTAAGTAATCCTTTTTTACAGATGTTTCATTTAAATCGCATAAGCGCTTTACTAAAAATTGAACGAAGTCTAAAATGCTAATAATCAATGAGAATGATAGCTTATCAATTAGAATTAAGTGAATAAGGTCCTATAATAAAAGAATACAAGACTTTTACTTTAGAATAGTTGAAAACTTTCTTATTTTGCTTCGTTAGAAGCATTCAAATTTCGTTAAATATTAAAGCAGCTTTTCTGGCCATTTTTAACTCAGAAAAGACGGATTTTTACCTTAATTTATTACATTTAAAGGCAATATAGATATTTAAGATACCTATAGGACCCCTGTATATAAACAGAGGTATGTACTGGAACAAATGTTTTTGTAATTAAAAGAATGAATCATACATTTTTGGTTTGAAAGTCTATTTTTTACTCCAAAAACCCTCAATATCAGCAAAAAAAAAGTGTCTTACGTTCATTACTGTTCGTTGAATTCTAAAGTCATATCCAAAATATTAAACTGAAGTGTTTAAAACTCACAGAGGCTTCAAAATGCCGTAGATGAAAATAAAATGTTTCTGATTCCAATCCCAATACTAAAAATGAAAGCGTCAAATGGTATGAAATTATGCATAACGAATCAGCATAAATTTCAACATATATAACTTATCTACTGTTACATGATTCGATAATATTAAAGATTGGTTTTATTTATTTATTTTTACGTTACTCAATCGAGGACATATCAAGCTCTAATTAAAGATCATCTCGTTCTGATCAACAAGGTCAAGATGAACTGAAACATTTCAGTGGGTGTTGGCTTCCATATCCTGAAGCTAAAAGAGGGAAAAGCATATCAGCCAACCTGATTACAGCCTGGGAAAATGATTCTTCAAGCTTTTCAGCAGGGTTTCGGTATAATTTATAGTTGCGACGATCAAGCAGTAGATCGAGGACGCATTTCTATCCTCCTATTAGATTACAGAACATAACCCTGCTCGCACATTAGTCAACCGGTAATGAAAATAAGCAACAAAAAAAAAATAGATTGCTCTTTATTATTATGATTTCCGACTACTTCGAGATAAAATGCAAGGACTTTTTTATATCGGAATGGATGAAGGTTGAAGAAAAAATTTACAGGAAGCATCAATTAACTTAGTAGATATTTATTAAGCTCACCTGTAGAATTGGAACAGGAACAAAATAGCCAAATATTCTCTTTGGATATATAAACCTTTTGGCAATGATGCTAAGTACAGAGACCTCCTAATAAGTTTACAAGTATTGTCATTAACTTTCCCAGAAAGTAAATAGATATATTATTCCAAAGCGTATTTTATGTCGTTAGAAGTCGATGACATTATAATGTAACATATTAGCTTCTGTGCTATTTATCTGAATATGCAATAAGATATGCTGATAAAAAATGTTTATCGATTATTATCTTTATCAGTTTTAGGTTCAAAGGATTAAACAGACGAAAACACGCTGAATTTTTTACCGCACGAATTTCTCGTACTTCGTCATATTTTTTATTTTATTCTCATTTATATAATTTAAAAATCCTTTTCATTGAGTTCTACTGTTATACAGACGACATACTATCACTATTCCATATTTGAATGAACTATCACTATTCCATATTAGAATTGTCTATGGAATTGTTAAAAGGTTATTCAAAATGTAATGAGAAAACCATATTAACTTTTTTCGGAGTTCCGAATCATTGATCTGAAAATATGAAATTTATTATAGGTCAGTCAAAAGCTCAAAATATGTGCATATCTAAATTCCATTACCTTTAAGGTAGTTTTTGGACACTGCACGTTCCAAGATGTCTAATCTTCAAACATTGATGAATCATCATGAAAATTAGATATATGCTCAAGCAGAGATTTTTTTTAAATATCCCAAAAATTATATTAAATAGTAATATATATAGAAATGGTAAAAGCACAATTTAGAAAAATGCAAGGCTAAAAAATATATTATCTCTACAGCATTTTCAGTGTATGTATTAATGTCAAATTAACAAAATTCTAAGTCACAAAACGATTTTACTCCCAGTATATCTCGTATCAGAACAAAATTAAAGCATGTGCTAATTATTTTGTCGTATAGTCTTTTGAATTTAGAAAAGCCTCTATACCACAATGCCGTAAGTTAACAAGCATTTGTTTTATTTCGGACGGCATGTTAAAAGTTCTGCTTTTTAATTTTTTCTTTCTTTTTTAGCTGTGCATGTTCAAACCAAAACCTCGGGGATTGATTTTTTATGAACTTTGAAGCACTAAGGTCATCTTTGACTTCATGAGGGCTTAACAGACCGGACCTTACAGTAAAGGCGATTCCGAAGGGCTACGAAAATTCATGCCAACCGTGAGCTGAACCTGCGAATTCTGAAGCTCAGAATGAAGTCTGAGAAATTCAACCATCATTGGCTCAATTGCATTGAAATCAAGAGATTGTGTATCTGTTATTTATAACTAAACATTCTCTTTTCCAGAAACTTCGGATCTGTATATTGTTGATACACATACTTGTACTTGAAACTCAAGTTTTAAACACTTACTTTTAAATTTTTTTAATTCAAAAAAATTTTTTTTTCTTATCGAAGTAAGGTAAGTTTGTGTAGCTGGGCCCATGGGGTAATTGCGCCATCCCCTCCCAGATTTTTCCTTTACATATTAGGTGGAAATTCTACTCTTGTGGCAACACTGGTTAGCAGAAGTCAACAAAACATCTTACAACATTGGTAATTTCTTTGAAAAATTATTTTTAAAGGGGGTATATTTTCTTTTTCTTTTTCTAGATATACAAGCATTGGACCCAGTTACCCAGACACAGATTCTTTCTTATGAGAAATAGACCTGGGTGGTCCACTTACCCCATTTATCAGGGGAACTTGGCCCCCCTGTATTTAAAAATATATACGATATTTATATACAACTAGCTGAGTGGCAACCCGATGTGTTGCTTTTTCGATTTAAAATGAAATAGTTTCATTTCTTAAAGATTAAAAACCGTTAAATCCCTTTTAAAAATATATTAGAATTTTTAAAAAACGAAATAATAATTTAACATTTCCTTTCTCAAATTTCGGTTTTTGGCTTTTGAAATAATTCTTTCAAACCTCCGTTTTCAAATTTTGCTTTTTAGACAGAAAAGAAATTCATTCAATTAGAAAAAATTCTAAAGGTTTTAACTTCTCATTTCCTAAAACTAAAATTTTTTCTGGTACTTTAAAATTGTTTCTGGATTTCAATTATTAAATGACTCGTTCTCAACTAATAATTTTTCCTTTTGGCAACTGAGCAGAATTTCTTTTGAAAAGTAGAGTTCCTGGGTCTATTGACTTTAACTCCTGTCGCAAGATGCTTATTATCAATGTATATGTGCTCAATAGAAAAAATTATTAAGTTAAATTAAATTTAAAGTTACCAGTTACATTAATATAAAAATTAAATTTAAAACCTTCAAAAAGTAGAAGGGTAAGATAAATTTAAAAATTAGAAATATATTAAGATTAAATAAATTAAGATTAAAATGAAGAATTAAAAAAAAATTAAAAGAAAATAAGTTGATATTAATTATAAAGTTACGGAAAAAATGGCCCTCAGCAAACAAGATGGAAAGTTCGCATAATAAAAGAAAAAAAATGCCCTGTGCAGGGTCTAAAAACTTGTAACAAGGTGATTGCAGAGTTCCGCGGGGGGGGGGGGGGGAGAAACGCCAAGATTGGGAAAATTGGAAAATGCGGCACCACTTAGGATCGAACCCACAACGTAGGGATTACCATATCAGAGCGATAGCACTGCGCCACTACAGAACATAGAGTTCAGCAAGATGGGAGGTATATCACGGCAAGGCCGAATGTAAATATTAATCTCGGGTGGAAGAAGTGCTTAAAAAAATAGAAAGACAGTTCTGACGAATTCAAAACTGGTGGTAGAAGAATCCTATCAGTTGCTCATTAATTAGAAACAAATTTCACGAACTTGTTGGAATTATTAGTGAGTAAAATAATAAGTCGAAAAATTACGAACTCGGCATTCAGTTAAAAGTGAGTTTTGCAAGTACGATCTTTTAGAATGAAAACTTTTTTTTATGGAATGTATTTGGTATATTTTGGAAGCTGAACATCTAGCAAATGCCGATAAATCGTAAAATTGGCATTAATAGGTGCAGAAAATCGAAATATTTGTCCATCAAAATTGTCGATTTCGTGAAATTCGGAAAACTGCTTTGGGGGAAAAGCTTCGTTTGCAATGAAAAACATTTTTAAATTTATAAAAATGTGTATATCCTTAAAGATGAAGAGTTGTAAAACACATGGAAATAAAAAATTTGTCGATTGGAGGACGGAAAAGTTGAATTTTGCATGCATGAAAATAGTGGAAATTTGCGAAACGGAAAGGAGCTGGCCCACCCGGAATGTCAGCTGTTTCTGTTCTCCTCTTCTATCGAGTTCGGCGGTTTTAATTGAATAATTAAAAAAGTTAAAAGTTTTGAAATTTGAGGATAGCATCAGTGCACGCGTCTCGGCCGTCCGCGTATATCGGTACCAGTCGCGATATCCTGCTATGCTCGGTTCGCTAGATTAACCTGTCCCCGTGTCTGCTGACTGACAAACTAACATTTGTTTACCTTCAGCTGTTAATAGTAAGATATACATATAATAAAAATCAATATCATAGCTTAAACAGACTCCATAAGACTTAGTAAAATGCATGTAATACAACGATTTTTGAAAATTATACATGTTAGTATAATTTTAATGTGTTAAAAGTATAGTATATAAAAAAGTTCAAAATATGTGGCCCAGTTACCCCAACTTTCCTTATGTCATTTTATCCATGGTTCTATAAATGAAGAATAAGTTTCTATCTGACGCTGCCATGCAATCTCAGACAAGCACCTCTTGACTTGTGAGTATCACCTCCACTCTTGAAAGGTGTCTACCTCCATGCTTGACATAGAGTTCTATTTTGGTGAAGCAATAGTAATTATTAGGCATCCACCAAACATAGCATCGATCACCACTCCCAGAGACATTGTACTTCCTTAAAAATTTGATTATTCTAAAAGTCCAGAGATCTTAGAATTTTAATTTAAGCAAATGAAATTCTCCTCTCGATTTAGCTTAGATTTTCTTTTAGTTATGTTACTCTGTTAAATTCCTTTGCATAAAGGCGCAATGACATGTTAAATAGTTATCCTGTATTCAAAGCAGTTTGGAAGCCATTCGTTGATTTTTATAGAGAAGAAACCAAGGAAATTAAAATTTTTATTTGTCTGTATCTAGTTATAAGAGAACGAAAATGTTAAGTCTGACTTAATGTCTGGGATTTAGAAACTAATTGTAGCTAGGAACTCAGTATTTACCAGGTCGACAGTCCAGGCATATATGACTACAGTAGTACGGAGTGACATGTGCTGCGATTTTGATGATTTTTCTATAATATCGCAGATAAGTATAACACTAGCTGTTGAAATTTTCCAAGGATATTATTCTCCCTGTATGCAGATCTTCTCTCCACTTACAGCCATTACTGCAGGCTAATTATATGGAATATCATAAACTTTTGCTATTTTCTGAAGGTTGTTGTTCCTAATGCCCCTTTGTCTGGAAGTTCCAGACCAGGTCGATATAGGCTTCGGGTTGAGAAGTGAAGGCTCCGGTTTATAATAGCACCACAAGGGTTGGATTCCGACTTGGCTAGGTGCCACTACAATTTTGACCGACCACTCCCAGGGGCGACATCTGGGGGATAGTACGTTCCCCACCCACTGACCTCATAAAAGGGCTTTCCAGTCTACGGATTTAACGTGTCCATATTTGGCCTAGACACGAAGGTATTTAACGGCGCTTGTTGGGATTCTATCCGAGCACCCTCATTACCGAAAGCCAACGCGCTACCGATAGGCTACCTCGGGCCGTCTGAATGTACTGATGAATGGGCTTATCTTTTCCTCCTTTAAATTTATTTACTTTTTTTCTCTGTCACATTTGGGCCGGCTCATGGCCGAATGGCTAGTGCGCTTGCTCTCGTTAACAGAGTCTGTTGGCTCAAGCCCCACTCCTGCTATGGACATTTGTAGCCGTTCGGAATAGGCTTTAATCAGTGGGTCCCGGTCTAATTAGCCCTCGTGAAGCAAAAATTGACGGTAGTTCCCCAAACCAAACCATATCTGTCTCCTTTTTCCACTTTCTTTTATTCGTTCCAAACTGAATATTTTAGATAAGGCGATTTTTTTTTCTCTAAAAGCATCTTCCTTTCCTTGAATCTATAATTTTACGTGAAACGGGTGGCAATACTTTCATATTTTTAACTTTTATGCAAACAAATTGTGATCATGTCCGCCTATAAAGTTGAAAAGTGTGTCATGAAGTATATAAAAACCATCCAATCATCTTGGAGATAATCAGCCTCCATTATCTTAGATTTCTAATAACTGAATTTTCTCGAATAAGATATTTCATGAACAAAGAAAGTTTCCGTAGAGTGAAATCTCTTAGAAATGTCGTGACTTTGTCTTTCTTGAAGTAAAACTCGTTCCTAATGACATGGAAGAAAGTCCAGTCTTGATGTCCTCGCATGCTTTGTAGGCTTGATTAAAAAGTCATCAAGAAATCAGATAAAAATTAAAATTGGCAGGTCTGCACAAAACAAGAAATAAATGATTAGAGCTATTTTATAGGTAATGTCTGGATCATAAGTGATCATTATATTATAGACCACTTACACCGTGGCTTTCTTCAGGAACGTATATTGGTGGTTAGCTGCGAAGCCCAGAAAATGCAACTGGCATGACGAATGAAAGCTAATTATGATTGTCGTAAGACATGTTGATACTTCTGCTGCGAATAAAAGTCGAATCGCATTCGCAAGTAAACAGTTATATTTTGGGTTCTCAGTTTGTCTGCTTTTTTTGTCTGATTAGAAGACTTTCATACTTTAGCTGAGTGACAGCATGAGGAAATGTGGTACGAGAAACATGCTGAAGAGGCTTCGCTCAGAAAAAATGCTCAACTCCATAGTCTCGATTTAAGGATACCGTGTACTCACCCTATTGGATTCGCTCACCTAATTGTCAACCTATGGAGAAAATTTGTCCAATAATTGCCGACTTGGATTTAAAGATTGTGTTTTTAATTGTGCTTCGTAATAGAGAAAGAAATTTTACACCTTGAGGCATTTTTCATTTTTTGGAAAAAATGTAAATAATGTTTTTAAATTAAAAATTTTCGGGAAAATTGCAATTTTAAATTAAAATTTTTCATAAATTGCTTTGGAGGGAGAAATTTATAAAATGAACTAGCCGCTGCGCGACCAGCATAGTCGCTTTTACTTTTATATTTCCTTCTGCAAAACGCCTCGGCTGAAAGTAACATATGAGGCGTTGAAAGGCAAAGTGGTGTAAGTCACTTTTTCAACTTTTTTCATTTGGGGGCAAATATGTAATCTCCATGTTCAATATATAGTGGAATTGTAAATAGTTATTATTTGCAATATTGTAATAATTGTTATGAATTATAATTTGTTACATTTATGGTGGAATTTTTTGTAGTTTTTGCAGTTAAACTCTTTTGACTTACACCACTTTGCCTTTCACCGCCTCATATTTAAGGAATTTTACCATTACCTGTCATCATAAATATACATGGTAAAGGGGTAGTGGGAGCTCAGTCAAAAAAATTTTATAATCATTGCTAAATTCTCTATAAGGCTAATTCTAAAACATCGTGATTAAAAGATGTGAGTTTCTATTACTTCAGAACAGAGTTAAAGATAAGACCGAGAAACCCAACACCAATGATTTTAAAAATTACAACCCTCTCTGTATGTACATTTTTTTAAAATTAAGATATCTACACTTTATCATTACATCAAATAAGAAATTGCTGGGGAAATTTTTTTTCACTTAAAAAATGGAGTAAATATTCAGCAAGTACTAAAATATAGTGGGGATTACATCACTATCTGTATGTACTATTGTTCACAATTCAGATATCTACACTTAATCATATCAAATAATAAATTGTTAGGAAAATGTCTTCACTTTTAAAATGGAGTAAAAATTCAACAAGTACTAAAATATAGTGTGGATTACAACTATGATATTCATAAAACTTCTTGATTTACGCAGTTGAGTATTTCAGCAGTAGGAGATACTATAGTGACAGAATCAAAAGAACGGACTCTAGATAAACCTACATACAACTGTCCATGCCTGAACATTGGATTTGATAGGTCTAAACATATTTTGTCAAAAGATCAGCGGTTGTAACAAATGTCGCCACTACACACACGCGGTTTTAAATTGTGGACGACCGCTAATGTTTACATCCTGTAGTTGCAACCGTTGCCATTCGCAGTGTAGAAATATCGTCGATTTTTGTGACGCATACCTACGCGTTTTATACATATATATATAGATTCTGTTGCAAGATGCAGAAAAGTTCAGGCTATCTGAAAATACCATTTTTATAGGATTATCAACATTTATGTAGCTGTAAATAGTAGACAGATTTTCTTCACAGATTAACACTGAGGTGAGTGAATACAATAGGGTTAGTACACAGCAGCCTTAAAAGTGAGCCTCCATGAATTTCCCTGAGTGCATTATGCAGTGTCAGTGAATCACCCATCATATTGTGTGTTCTGTTTGAAACGTGTATTTCGTGTTAAAATGAGTTATTTTACCAGGGAACTGTTAGAACAGACGTCACTTCTTTGAACAAATCGGAAGCTTGACATAAGAAGGTAATCTCCAAATAGGGTTGAGTAGAAAGTCTATGGCCATTAGTCTATGGCACCATTAGAACTTAAAATTGAGCGCAAGGAGAACATCCTACCATTATTAGGAGTTTTAATGAAAGTGACGACCAAAATTGCTTGCGGTTAACCAGGCTGATTGACATTAATCAGCTGTTGTGTCGGCCCTGTTTACCTTTTTCGACTGAAGCAGGGCCTTGAAACAAGACCGGCTTTCGTAGATTAAATCATTTAAATTTCGGTTTGTAATAAACATCGATATTAACTATGGTCACATGAGAGCATCCGTTGTTTTACAGATATTTAGATCTCAAAAAGCTACACAAGAGTAAGAACACCGTGAGCAAGAAACTTGTTTTGTCGACAGAGCTACAGATTCTTTCAAATTTGAAAAAGTAAGACTAGAGACTTTTATGAAAACACAATGCTAAATCAAGTTCGCTAAAAAAGAAAGAATAAAGAATTTCCTGAAAATTTCCTATACATGCTGCTTTGAATACCATTGTGATGGATATGTTGAAAAGGATATCAAATTCGCTCTTCAGTGTACAAGACCTCGAATATAATTCTGAGCACTTGTACACTGAAGAGCCATAAAAACTGGTACATTTGTCAAATATCATGTAGGGCCCCCACAAACAAGCAGAAATGCGCGATTACGACGTGGCATGGACTCGACTAATGTCTGAATGTATCCTGGAGACAATTCACACCATTAATCCTGCAGGGCAGTCCACAAATCCATAGGAGTGCGAGGGTGGAGATCTCCTCTGAACAGCACGTTGCAAGGCATCCTAAATATGTTCAAAAATGTTCATGTCTGGGGATTTAGGTGGACAATTGAAGTGTCAAAATTCAGAAGAGTGATCCTGGAGCCACTTGGTAGCAACTCTTGGCGTGTGGGGTGTCGCATTGTCCTTCTGGAATTGACCAAGTAAGTCGGAATGCACAATGGACATGAATGGGTGTAGATAATCAGACAGGATGCTTATGTACCCGTTACCTGTCAGAGTCGTCTTTAGACGTATCAGGGGTCCGATATCACGCCAACTGCACACGCTCCATACCATCGATGAGGCTCCACCAGCTCGCACAGTCCCCTGTTGACACGTACGGTCCATGGATTCATGAAGTTGTCTCTATACCCGTACACGCCCATCCGCCCGATACAATTGGAAACGATATTCGTCAGACCAGGTGTAGAAGTGAAAATGGTATAATTCCCCACGGTGTGTGGTCAATAACGAATGTATTATAAAGGATGCTGAGGCAGGGGTAAATACAGGATTGTAAACCAATAAAAAATAGAAGAATAGCTGTCGGTGTGGCCAGTGATAGCGATCTGAAGTCTAAATTTTGCAAGATGGATGGTCGCTATTTTATGGCCCACAGTAAAAACGTCAGATGAGAAGGGTCAAAGTTGTTTTGCAAAATAAAATTATGTTGGGGGAGGTACTTCATAGACTATGGACAGAGGCGACAGAGGCGGTGTAATAAAGAACCAATTGGGGCAGGAACCACTGAAAGAAAAACAGCCCACTGCCCAATGAAAGTGAGGGGCGGGTCAGAATGGCCCCCCTGGAAACGGACAACAGCTCCGCTAAGGACAGAAGGTTTTGAAAAAGAAGGTGACGGCTCTTGGATTTGGTTCCACAGAGTTAGATGTTAGAGACTCTCGTCTGCCCCAGAGCCTTGGAGAAGTGCGAATATCCCGCCAAGGTGTTCCTATACTGGAGATGATTCTGGGTCCCGGTCGCCGATGCTACCATCATCGCAGCATACATCAGCTATAGTAAGTGCCTCCCCAATAGACTCTAAAAATCATCTTTGACAATATAGTTTACCTCTGCTTCTGGGTTCTCAATGTTAAAATTGTTAATATGAAACGGATTGTTACATTAATAGCTATGACAAGTTAATTGAAATTTGTGTTATCAAATAAATGTATGTTTAAGGTCAATGCTTTCTCTTTCTTGCTTGTTCCAACACATGCATGCATCCATTGTTTCAAGGTAAATAATACCCTACACCAGGCATCGTGTTTCCAGTCATCAACAGTACAATGGAGGTATTGGCGGGCCAGGCGAGGCGTAAAGCTATGTGCCATGCTGTCAACAACGATACACAAGTGGGCCTGCGGCTCCGAAAGCCCATATCAAAGACGGTTCGTTGAACAGTTCACACGCTGACACTTGTTGATGCCCCAGCATTTAAATCCGCAGCAATTTGAGGAAGTGCTGAACGTCTATCACGTTTAAGGGTTCTCGCCAGTTGTCGACGGTCCTGTTCTTTCAAGTCCTTTCAATGTCTTTTTCCGGCCGCACCGCTGTCGGAGATTTGATGTTTTATCGGATACCTGATATTCACGGTACACTCGTGAAATGGTCATGCGCGAAAATCCATATTGCATCGCTACCTTGGAGATGCTATGTCCCATCTATCGTGCGCCGACTATAACGCCACGGTCAAAGTCACATAAATCGTGATAACCTGCCTTTGTAGCAGCAGGAACCAATCTAACACCTTCGCCAGACACCTGTTGTCTTATATAGGCGCTGCCGCACGCATTGAGATACGTTGATTGGTTGCACGTCTCCGTTATTTGCATACTCACGCTTGTGCCAGTTTTTTTGGCTGTTCAGTGTACATAGTCATGGTGTTGGTGTATAAAATTGTGGAGAGAGTATTTTGAGAAATCCTTACTCTTATTCAAAGTCCTTTCTCTTTCAGCTGTGTTTATTGTGTGCAGTGCGGTAAATTTTTTTTAAACCCGTAATAAATACAGTTAGTATATTTATTACGAGGCAAAAGAAAACATACCGTAATTTTTGGACCATATGACGCACCTTTTTACATAAAAAAAATCGACTTAAAATTGGGGGGGGGGGGGGTCTTATGGTCCGAAGGTAAGATTAAAATAAAAAGAATATTTTATTATATATATTATAAATATTTATTATATATATTATATATCTATATATATCATTTATTATATTTATTATATATATTTTTTATCCTAATTAGGTAAGAAATTGAAAATATGTTTGTATACCTAACAAAATACAAAATATACTTTTCTAAAAATCCTCCCATAAATTTAAGATGAGTCTTATCATCCGATGCGTCATATGGTCCGAAAAATAAGATAGTTTCTGTGAACGTTTGAGATTTAATCGATTATTGAGACCTATGTATTTCTTATTAATTAATTACACTGCGTATTAATCAACATGTGCAATATATTTTTATGTATGTTGAGATGGAAATATCTAAAAAAAAAGCATGTACAATGAAAATAAAAACTTTACGATACCTACAGTTAATTTCTTTTCTTTTTCATTTCTTGCGTGGACCGATATCAGATATCGTATCATTTAAGGCAATGCTCCCCAACCTTTCTATCACCGCGGACCGGTCAACGTTAGATAATTTTACCACGGTCCGCTGAGGGAGGACGTTGATTGTTTATAGTTTTGATTGTTTTGATTTAATAATTGATGTTATTATAATTTTGATGTATAAATGATGTTGCGTTTATTCATTGTTCAATAAAAAAACTCGTTTTATTTATTTATTTGTTTCGGGTTTTTTTCTTTCTTGCGGGAAAGCACATTTATTTTCAATTTTATGACTGCAATTTTAATTCATAATCTTGAAATGTTTAATAAACAATAAACTAATTTAAAATAGCAACAAGATTTCTTCTGTTACAAGGGTATAAATTAGCACAAACCCGACAAAGGCGCACAAACCCGAGAGAAATACACCACAGTAAATAAAATGGAGATAATTTAATGTCCCTTGGGCGGACTGGAACCATTTGATGGAACCATTGAACCAATGGAATCCATCCAATCCCATCCAATGGAACCATTTGATCAACCGGTACCAGTCCACGGACCGGTACCGGCTGCGGACCGGGGGTTGGGGACCACTGATTTAAGGGGATGGTGGATTTCAAACTGTCAAAAATCGAACAAAAATTAGAATTTTTTTTTTTTTGGGGGGGGGGCTATTAATATTTTAAAAATATATAAATATTGGAACAAAATGCATTTAAAATGTGTAGTGAAAAGTAAAATGAAAACTTGGAGACTTTAGAAAAATAAGTATTAATGGTAGGTGAAAAAACATCTTTTAAATGGTTTTTTTCCTCAAAATGAGTCACTTCCAGATTTGCAAGTCTTTGAAATGCTCCTCGCGTCATAATTTTTGGCGAAATGTTATAAAATTTATAATACAGACTCCTCTAATACATCAAAATAAAGTTATGTATCCATTTCAGGTTTCGATATCATTCAGATTATCAAAGTTTAACTTAAGTGTAGAAAAGTACAAAAATTTCACGAAAATTCAGAGTACAAGCATAAAAATATTTACTAAAAATTAACTATTCAACGAAAGCACAAAGTAATACATAACTCTGTTCAAAAGGTATTTATAAGCAATATAAATGCAAAATTAAGGGGGAAGAGTTAAAAATTGGATCGCAAGGAGTATTTTAAAAAATAAATAAATAATTTCAATTTTTTAAATATAATTTTTTAAAAAATATTTATAAAATTTTATAAGGTGTTTGATACAATTATACTTTAATGAATATGTATGCAAAGTTTCTTATCTCTGAGGTAAAAATTTAAAAAATTGCTTTGTAATGTCCACCATCCACTTAATACGACAAACTAATCTTCCATTTCTACTAGGGGTGGTCGTGATTAATGTGTCTTTGCTTTGAGGTGTACTAACAACGCTACTATAGCATCGATTCTAATATACATATGCATATTGATATTCCATCGCGTATCATATATGTGGCATCTAGATGGAATATATATAACATTCAGGAAATGTACATTATTTCAGATTAATGAAACCCATGGTTCCAAATTATCACGAAAAATAGCGATTTTGTAAAAACGATTCATCGATTTATTTAAATATATAGACGTTTTGAAGTCATGTTTTCTTGTTTTGTCAAACAACATTATAGTACGCTGCATTTTCCTTTACGAAGCTAACTTTTCGATAGTCATATATCTCTTCGTCTCGCATTTTCATAATTAAAATTTATAGTGTATTATCCATAGCAGTAGACAGTTAAACCTCATATTTATGTCCCAGAGGCGGCACGTTACCGTACTTAAAAAAACTCCTTTCAAATAGTTAGCTTGGACACTCCGGGGAAGTAATTTTGTTCTGTCACAAAACATTCCCGATTCTGGTTAGAATGCTTTAACAACCGACTGCCAAAGAAGGGAATCAAAAATTTTGTCGTGACTTTCATCTATTCCATACGACTAATCTATCGTGCGGGTATCAAGGATTTTTATTTTGGTTTACTTTCCTCTCAATACTGTTTGTGTTGCAGTCTAAACTCTGAATCACAAGCAGACAAGAAATTAGAGTGATATCTAAAAACTGTGATAATCCTAATTCACTTTTAAGAGATAAATAAGTTATATTCTCAAAATAGAACATAATGAAAATTCACTAAATATTAGTACTTTTGATGACAGAAGAATGTAAGCAGTATTTTAGGATGATTATTCTTTGTATTTAATAATAAAATTCGAAATAAAGTTTGTTATCACTTGTACTTTTAAAGTAGCTTGATAAATCCCACTTTTGTGTTTCGAGGGATATTAAATAATTTTTATGCAATGAAAATTAGAAATTTTTAAGTCTTTCTGGGTTATATTAGTACGTAAACGTTATAACAGGAACGTATTAAGACTTCTGTGTACTAATCCTATTGGATTCGCGCACCTCAATGTTTACCTATGGAGAAAATTTGTCTGCTATTGACAGCTACATAAATGCTGATAATCCAATAAAAATGGTATTTTCAGATAGTCTGAACTTTTCTGCGCCTTGCAACAGGATTCATTTTATAAATTTCGTCCACCAAAGGAATTTATGAACTTTAAAACACACCATTCCGGATTTTTCCCCCGAATAATTTTAAAATATTATTTGCATTTTTTAAACGAAAAATACTCCAGGGTGTAAAATTCCTTTCTCTATTACAGAGTACAATTAAAAAATAAATCCAAGTCAGCAATCCGAGGACAAATTTTCTCCATAGGTCAACACTGAGGTGAGTGAATCCAATAGGGTTTGTACACAGCAGACTAAGTGTCGAAATGAAGTTCCTGCTGCTATTAATGATCTTTAAATAATTCTGGTATTTCTCGTGGGAATCTCTCAGATCTCGAGGAATAATTCATTAAAATTTTTCTAGAAAGTGAAGGTATGGCTCAGTGCCTTTTCTCACGCACTTCCCATTCTTCGAATCTAAAGTCGAGACACTTCTGAAATCAAACCAATAGATATGTAATTATAACATTGTGACCATAACCTGTTACTGTTTAAGCATGCACAAAGCGCCAGCTTAGGAGTCAGTTACGTTAGCCTTGACAGGTCAAGTTTCGATGCCTGGCACCAGAATAAAAAAATAGCGCTAAATGGAAGTTGGGAAATTGGAGCAGTGTCATGACCAAGGAAAGGCGGTGTCCAAAGTGAAGGGTGTGTCTATTTGATGATTTTTCCAAGGTTTGCTTGACAGTTAAGATTAGTATTATTGCAGCACATCTGAAATATTTCTGACCATCTTTTTTCTCCGATTTTTTTTTTACCTTTTATGACTAGGAATAAATGCCTTACATTAAATCCTCTTTGAGAAATGCTGGAAATAGATGATTACATCTGATTAGCAAATTTGGAGTAAGTGTGTTTTATAAGCGAATGTTTTCTATTCGTCCGGTTAAAAAAAAAAAGTTTGTACTTAGCAATGTAGAATCAACCCTGAATTTTTTCCAGGTTAAACTTTCGCGTGTTTGGTTTTCCGTGGGATTTCTAAAGAAATTTAATTGGGAAAATTTTTGGAAGTTTTCCGGCTTGCACTGTACTATAATAATTAAAGATTATGCAACATAATTTGTCATTATATTGTACTGTAATCTATACACCTCTGTCTGATATTTTTTCATAACTTTACCAGTCTCTAAACACAGTACATGAATTGTATTATTTACTATACCTGCACTGCATTCTCTCTCTCTCTCTCTGTATAGATTAACTTATACTGTTCATTCCATAATTTGAAATTTATGAAATTAACTGAAGTAGTACACGATGTATTTTTTAACAATTGCTTTAGCACTGTTCACGTGTTGTGTATAATACTATATCTATACTATATATGTATTACTATATCTATACTGTATTACCTCTCTCCTGCTCTCTGGAAATGTTATAATCCATATATTTATTTTTAAACCTACACATACACATATGCTGAGGATTCTGAAATTTAAAATTTCCAAAAAACACTTTGCATTGTTCTACTTTTTTGTGTGTTAAAAACTTGTTCAAAAGAATTAAAAGTTAAGGTTGGGAAACGTCTTCTACCTCAATGGAGTCTTTCGTCCTTTACCCCTTCTCCCGAACAGCCAACTGTAAGTGTATATATATATATATATATATATATATGTCTGTGTGTGTGTGTTTGTTTGTTTGTTTGTTTGTGTTTGTTTGTTTATTTATTTATTTAATTATCTCAGAAATCAACTTCGAGTTATTTTAAAAGTAATGATATTTTCAATAACTAGGGTTGTAAGTAAAATTTCATTTTATCTTAAGTCTTAAAACTTCTTGTAAAACATTTTAAATTTCTCGTTTTTTGAAATATTTATTTTCAAAATTTATTTTCGTTATTTTGTGCGCTACTTCCTTAACATGAAATTAATCCCTGTATTTGACTTTTTTAAAAGTAGAGGCAGACGTTTAACCTCTTATCGTCTTTTTTGATGGTTTATGTAGTTTTTTTTAAACCGAGAATTCAGTTTGAAGATATTATGGATAATTTTTGAAGTGATTTTTTTATACTCTTATGGATCCTCAAAATATCAAAATCTTTATGTAGCTGAAGGTGAAACCTTTTCCTTTTATGACTGATCTAGGAAAACTGCTGTGATGCTAATATCTTGGAGGAAAGTTAGAGTGAAACAAATTGTAAACGGAAAAACTGTCAAGGTATTCTGAGTAATAGGCTATGCATAAATGTAATCATTCAAAGCTTTGAACCTGTTATTCTGTTTCAGCTATTTTTTGCAAATCGCATTGAACACAAAGGAAAGAAATTTCTGCCCTAATAAAATTCGAAATTTTATAAAGATTTTCATTTTTTTAACTGCCAGGGAACTTGTTATACAAGATATGGAAAATAAGGAATTATGAAAAATTATTGTCTCATTCAGAATCTTGATCCAAAATGTCTGCCCTTTTCGTTAACTCTGCTAAGAGCTCCCATTCGCTGTAATGGCATGTTTTGTTTTAGGCTTCCTCTCAAAATTTAGTCATGATTGTGTTACTTATATATTTATCTAAAAAACTTGCAAAATGTTTCGAGAATAAGGAGATGCAGCCACTATCATAAGGGCCAGGAAATGTTGTATGGTCTGAACGTTATGATAGGTTGGTTGGTTCTGAGCGTTTTTCTTATATATTTCCACTCCAGGCATAAACAGTAGGAGATCTACTGCCTTAAATCAATTCCGAATGGCTGCAAGCACCTGTGTCAACCGCAGAATTTGAACTGCAGACTCTAACATCGAATACCAGCGCCGTAGCCGTTCCGCCCTCATCTACTTCGCTAACAGAGGGACAAACATAAACTGCATGATCGAGAAAAGAAATGTTTAGTGAAGACTGGAAAGAAGAATCACTCTCCCTCTGTATCAGCGTTGGATTATGAGGGGTCCTAAATCAAAAAACTGATATCAGCATCTCTGTAATTGGTCGGGAAATGCATAAGATCGGTTACCTTGGCAGATCGGCTTCTCACAAACCTCACATTACTCAGTCCGCTGCGAAAGACGAATGCAGAGGTATTTAGCTCGTCGTTCATGAGCAACAGAAAAGTGGAAAAAGTTATGCGTAGAGATGAATTCTGCATCAAACTTTTGAATTCGAATCGATGTACATGGGTATAGCCTTTGCCCAGGGATTTTTTTCCATCTGAATGCATTGTTCCCTTTGTTAAATTCAGATAGGGCTCTGCGAAGGCCTGGGCCAATATCTGGTGGGAGGGAAGGAGACCTTTGCACGTGTTGCCTTTAGCTATGAACTGAGAGAAGTGCCTATCAATTTTAGAGGATTGTGGACTTCCTGCAATTTGGCACGATCACGAACAGACTCTGGTCTCTTTTAGCACGACTTGGGACCCCCACCCCAGTTCGAGTTCTGTCGAGGCCTTGTTTGAAGCACAAAACATTAACAAATTAGATTGGGTCGTTCAAACTCCCGATCTCAATCCTATCGAACATTTATGGGACGAGTTGGAATGCTGATTTCGCCTACGACTATGAACGCTCTCCATAGACAGCTCTATGACAGAGGTTTTGAAGGAGGAAGGAGGAAGGAAGTCCAATAAAAGCAAACGCATACAAGAAATTGGTCGATGGCATACTCAGAAGAGTCGAGGCAATCATTGCAGCCTTGGTCCAAAAGTGTAATGATTTTTTTAAGCACACTTTTCCTCTTCCAACCGATGTGTCTGATTAGTTATGGCGTATAGGGTATTGCATCAGTTGGACGCATACTTCAGGTAACGGCTCTGAGATATCTTCAAGCTTCATCAAAGACATAAAATTTATCTTCAAATCTTCTTGGGAACAATGATTCAAAAATAGTAGATTAAGTTAGGAAATTAAATGATGTCAGGTCTAGTAAATTTATATGACGTGCACTACAAGTTAAAAAACAAACTTTGCCGTATGTTTTTCTCAAAAATATCAAAATAAAGGCTAAATCCCTAAAGCTTTGAACTCATCTGTTGATTTATGTTTATTTCCTTATTTTGAGATAGATTTTTTCTCTAAAAACTGCATAAATTCTTAACTGTTATACACCTAAATGCAAACATTTTGGCAAAATTCATGAATTTCATAAAATATTTAGGTGTTTGTTTTATCATCCAAGTAAGAATATATGTATCGTTGATGTACATTTTAAAGGACTGTAATGCTGGATTTAGGCCGTTTAAGTCATATAAAGACGAGACATATATCTAAACCCCAATGGATATTTCATAGGCATCAACATGAGCAAAATATCTAAAGGTGCAGTAATCAGAACAAATAAGTTTTCATTTTATTAAGTTAAAAAAATTAGGTTTTGACGGGAGTGATTTTAATGACTTGCACTGGATACAGGAATTTCGCTTTTGTTAGCTTTTGTTAGCTTTTATTCACTTTCTAGGAGACTGAATTTGAAACAAAATAAGTCGAGGTTTTTGCTCATAATCAGTGAGATTTCATTTTATTTTATTTTATTAATTTTCTGGGGAGGTGAGAGGAGGGAAACTTAATGCTCAACCCGAAGGAATAGTCTTCAAATCTCATTAAGATATAAGTTAAGAGAAAAGTTAAAACTGAAGCCTGAATTACTCTGTTATTGAAAGAGCAGAATGTATCCAACAAGCCTTCCGGGCCAGTTCACACCATAATTGACAACTAGTAAATTGAGACTTAGGCCGTCTGCACACGGAGCAACTCAAAAGAAACTGATAACTGACTCGAATCACAAACCAGTCCGTGTTGAGTCGTAACCTATGTAATTGAATGGAGCCACGCACACCGCGCAACTGGTTACAAACCCGGTCGACTGGTTTGTGATTCGAGTCAGTTATCAGTTTCTTTTGAGTTGCCCCGTGTGCAGACGGCCTTATGATAACTGCTGATGAAAGCATCAGAAACAGCAGTATCTTAATGAGATTCATTTTTGCCAATGTTGCCATCCTGCCATTGTAATGAATTGACTTCTTATTTTAAAGACATTAATATCAACATGACGACTGCAACTACAATGGTGATAGGCTGAGTTTTCCGTGTTTTTTTAAAAGTAAATACAACAGAGTTGCCTGGAGCGCTACGAGCACCGTATGGTACATAAAGGCAAAATAGATCGGATCCTACAGTTTAAAGTCGCTTTTGAACGGCTTGAAAACATTCATGTCATTTGCGGGATGCGAATCCACAGACTTTAGACCACCTATTTCGAATGCCAGCGCCCTAGATTTTCGGCTCATTACAACAAGAAACCACGGTGTTTATATATATATATATATATATATATATATATATATATATATATATATATATATATATATAACTTTCTCCAGTGCTCCGAAGACAATGTACTTTCTTCCCAAACCTCTAGTTGAGCTTCGCTAGGTAGGCAACTTATCCAAGGAGTCTATCGTAGGATGAAAGCAAACATATTTCTTATTCGAAATAACAACTCACCTTCGTAATAGACCACTCTAGTTAATAAATGCAGAACAAAAATCCTCTCCCTGGTGTTTGTATATTGAGCTAAAATATCTGAATCTTTTAAGATACTCTATAGCGCAACAGATAGAAAAGTTTCCTAATTCGACGTTAATTATGCGAGTAATAAATCTATAAAACCGTCTGAAATACTACCTAGAAAATCAATAACCAGTACTTAACTCTTACAATTTTTAATGAACAAGTGCTTGGAGTTAAGCTACACTCTTCATTTACTCATAAATAAAAATCTCTAACAATTTATTATCAGTTTAGAAGTTCCGAATTTGGTTTAGAACTTTTGATACAAAAAAGAATCCCGGCTAAGGCATGTTAGTTCTTCATAAATCTCAACTATGGGGGAAAATGTTTATTGAGGCACAGGGTGCACCCATAATGAAATATCCAACAAAAAGTGCCGCTCGTATGAGATTGTGTTCTCAGGGTAAGTGTTTGCCGCAGTGGATAAAAAAAAATTCAAGAAATGATAATGATATGGACATGCCCTAAAACATTTGCCCTTGCTATCAAAACACGGGAGGAGGTTTGTTAACATGAACACACTTAGCGTTGCTCCGGTCTTCAAGTGCGGGTAGGTTATTTAAGTCTTTATTAACAATAAATATAGCCGAAGAATACCATTCTATTTAATTTCAAAGCAAATACGAAATATTGTATTCATTAAAAGAAAAAAAAGTTGTTAAAGAACTTAACTTAGTAGTTTCTTAATTTATCCATCATTGAAGAACTCTTATAATACTTCAGCTGTTGTTAAATATACAAAATGATTTAATTACCGATATAAAAAGTCAATTTTTCTAGTAAATTGTTTCACTCACTTCTTTTTTTATCCTTTTCAATGCTATAGATCTAAATAATACTCCTTTAAATATCTTAATTAAATTGGTCCTTCATAAAATATTAATTCTTTTTTTCCTCTTTTAAACGCTTAATGCGCTACCTCTGTTAATATCAATAGCGACAGATTCTAAAATTGTAGTTAATGATTTGATCGGAAGATGGCAGCACTAATGATTTTGAATAAAGTGAAATTCATATGGGTATTTTTCATTAAACCATATTTTACTAATAAAAAATAGTAATAAAATTTTTCACACTCGTAACTTAATTCATAAAATACTAGGGGAACTTTGCGAAGATTTCACGTTAAGCTCTATGTTCATTCCCGACTTTCTGTCTATAATTCATCAATAGCTCGATATATATCAATCCAAGTTTCATACGTAAAATAAGATGTTTTCCTAGACTAGATTTATAAGATCTACATTAAGTACATTATTTAGCTTCTTACTAATGATGTAAGCTCAAAAGTTCTTTGAAAAAATGAGTTTTTCTTTATCACATAGTATAGTTATTTGTAAGATATTCTTAAATTTTTCGCAGAGGTAGAAAATATAATGAAAGTTACAGACACATTGAGTCTTTGTGTAAAAACTCAGTAATAAAAACGCCTACGAAATATCATGAATTCTTCTTGAAAATTTTTCTGCGTTGATGAAACATTTGTTTTAACAGGAACTTAAAAGCATAATTATGACAGTTTATTGTTTATTAGAAAAAGTTCACATCGCATATGAGAGAAAGGACTAATTCTAAATAACCCTGGAAAGGTTTATCCTAAACTTCACTGTGGTTTGACCACTGTCGCAGTTTAAAAAGAAAATTTTATGAATTAGGAACCTGAAGCAAAATGGCATTTAATTCGTTATCGTCGTCTATTGTATCTATCACCAAGTAATTCATAGCAGCGTACGCAGAAATTTTCAAAGGGGGTGGGGGTGGGGTTACTATGAAAGAGTAGTTTTGAGCAATCAGTGCAAAGCTTAAACGTAATTAAATAAAGTATGTAATCAGAACAAATGGGGGTTTAACCCCCATCAACCCCCCCCCCCTGCGTACGCCACTGAATTAATACTTATTTTACACTTACATAAACTATAATTATTAGTTACGGATTACACTTTATTGTAACATACGCATTGTTTCATATGAAAACTTAAAGAGTTATATACTGCAAAACCACCTCCTTAATTCAATGCCAGCTAATTTTTCATGTCTCTTTTACGACCAGTAGTGCATCTTACATTTTAGCCTAGTTAAACCCCCTTAGAAAGCAAAATTAAGTTCCGTTGAAGAAGGAAGGGACGTGTGAAAGATGATACTGGCGAACTAAAAAAGTGAAGTATGTTCATAATTCTAATAGTTCGTAAAGGCAGGTTTTTACGCAGGTTTTCCAGTAGTGCATCTTACATTTTAGCCTAGTTAAAACCCCTTAGAAAGCAAAATTTAGTTCCGTTGAAGAAGGAAGGAACGTGTGAAAGATGATACTGGCGAACTAAAAAAGTGAAGTATGTTCATAATTCTAATAGTTCGTAAAGGCAGGTTTTTACGCAGGTTTTCCAGTAGTGCATCTTACATTTTAGCCTAGTTAAACCCCCTTAGAAAGCAAAATTTAGTTCCGTTGAAGAAGGAAGGAACGTGTGAAAGATGATACTGGTGAACTAAAAAAGTGAAGTATGTTCATAATTCTAATAGTTCGTAAAGGCAGGTTTTTACGCAGGTTTTCCAGTAGTGCATCTTACATTTTAGCCTAGTTAAACCCCCTTAGAAAGCAAAATTTAGTTCCGTTGAAGAAGGAAGGAACGTGTGAAAGATGATACTGGCGAACTAAAAAAATGAAGTATGCTCATAATTCTAATAGTTCGTAAAGGCAGGTTTTTACGAGAATTTCCTGAAATTTGCAGCCGGAGCTGAGGTGGAAATCCCTACATGGCACAGAAAAAAAAGAAGCCTTGAAACTTTATTTGAGGGAAAAGCAGAATGCTAGCCGGAGAATATTATGAAACCTAGAAGACCGAGGAAAGTTAAGGGGAAAAGGTTAAATTGATAAGTATTGCAAGAAAGAGAGGTAATTAAAAAGGGGGGATTTAAAATTATGCACCATTTATATGGGGTTCTAATAACATATAATTTCAGCTGTGTTCACTCGAGAAAAATGTTTTGAGAAGTACTAAGTGATGTGAAAATATTATATGGGTATATACCTTGAGTTACGATTCTACCGATAAGTTTGTCTTTTATTAATGATCAAGATGTAAATTGAACTAAAGAATATGAATACATTTTTCTGTTTGAATATCGCCATTAGTTCGGTATAATATTAATTTTCCCAAGATAGGACGGATGGCTTGGGTGCTGGTTTTCGGAGTCTGTGGGTTCGAATCCCACTCATGGCATGGACGTTTGTAGCCGTTTGGAACCGGCTTTAAGCACTAGGTCCCATTCTAATAGCCCTCGTGTAGCAAAAAATGACCGTAGCGCTCCAAACCAAACCCAAGTTTGGTCACTGATTAAAGCATTTTCGCAGCGGGCATTTAACATTAGAGTACTGAATGCCGGTTCTTGGTTTGATTCTTAATATCGCATCTTTCCACGAGAAAATAGCTTGACTCTCATGTACTTATCTAAATATTATCACATACACGGTTTTAAAGTAGTTGAAATCAATATCAGATGAGCTAGTATCAGAGGCATTACAAGTACTTAAATAATGCGTATTATTTTCTGAAATTACGGAAAGGCAGAGTTTGCGTGGTACCTCACCGCTGGTGTACCCACCTTGATATTTTTTTTCCCCGTGGAATTCTGCAATCAACTCGTTACGATTTGTATGACCCTGAAGAGGGCCTTTTTTTTTTTTTTTTTTTTTTTTTTGCTGAGGGCCACCTATCCTAATCTTGTTAATTGATCTTCCTGTATCTTATCTTAAAGTTAACTATATTAAATTATTCTCTTATTCTTGCTACCAACTTAACTACTTAATCTTAAATTTCCCTTACCCTTCAACTTATGAAGGTGTCAAACTTTAAACTTATTACTTTGATAGTAATTTTACTCTTAAGTAATGTGCCTAGCCTTTAAATTTTAACTATTGAGCAGATTATCATTGATTACATTACATCTTGCGTACAGGAGTTAAAATCTGATGGTCAAGGAACTCCAGTCATCACTTAATTCTGCTCAGTTCACCGCTGGTGTCTGGTTTTATTTTATTTGTAAAAAATAGACGCTTGATCACTTCTCTTACTTTCATTTTCAGCTAGAAGTCAGGTCTAAAACTTTTTTTTAAGAAATGTACGCAGATAAAATTAAAATTCTGCTTTAATATTTATGCTTCCATACCGAGTGCAAAATTACTTTCCTCCTCGACCCGAATCATCTTTAATAAAGGCCACTAAATGTCCTTCAGCGCGACCACTTTAACCGCCAAAACTCAAAAGGAAATAATTGAAAATGGTTAGCTGCAATCTGCTAATCAATCACATGCTCTGACAACAATGACTGACAATTTTATTATAATTTTTAAGGCACAAAAAATCGCAAAACTAGAAACACGAGCATTCTGAAAAAGCACAATGCACGATTTCGTTATATCTTCCTACTGTCCTTCGAGCAAAAATTACAACCTAAAGTAACAGTCTATCAACAAAGTCCTTAATTGCCCGGGAACGTAAATAACAATATTAGATTCATTTCGTGATTTAAGGGAGTGCTCATCAACGAATAGCCTACAGCTCACTTCCGAAAACTCTTTAAGCCAGTTATCAGTACATCTTGGAAAAGATTTATTGAAAAAGTTTATTGTTGATGCGAACGAAATGGCCTACATTTAAGATAATACTTTCAATACAAAAGGAATCTGCATGACCCTTACTTCATAAATTTTTGGCATTCATAAAATTGTGTCAATGACGTACAACAGGTAAATTAATTAGCAATGTATATCACTTTTCTCCTTACGTTTGATGTTTATTTTACACTAAAAACAGCAACGACTGAATTGTCATACAAGATGCTAAATTTTAATTACTTTGTACATCAGATAAGAAATATTAAAATATGTGTGTAAAATACGAAGTGTTTAGTTAGTCAATGTTACGAATGTAACAGGATTAACACCTAAGCATCTAAAAAAAAAGTTTTGGGACATTATCTGATAATCGTATGGGTATACAGGATCTTTTCCAGCAGTCCAATATATTAGTGGCTAAAATATCTTTGGTAGGTAGGTTCTGGAGTATTATTGCTTTCTTTTTCTACTTTAGGATTAAACAGACCTCCCCCCCCCCAAAAAAAAATAAATAATAATAAACATGAATATCATAAAATAACTTTTAGTTAACTCATTGCCCCTTGGAAGGTGTTTCAAATAAGATGCTTGTTTCAGCATTCAAATTTTCATAATCGAACTCTGTTTAAGTGCGATAAAACAGGAATACAGGTCAATGTATCAGTTCAATCATACAGTCTCGCTTTTATTATAAGCACTCGGGAGCAATATCATGATAGCGTCCAAGAACCAATTTCAAATCCTTTTTACTCGGATTTGCAGATGTTTGAATGAAGTATCATCACGATGTCTGAATGAAGATCTTTAAAGGAAATGTCTTCTCCAATACGGCAGACGATTACTTGGACATTATCCTTACCTTCATATGACATCGCGGTTTTGCTCGCCACTTTTCTGGGAACACCGTATAGGTTGACCAGCATTACCACCCTATGGGCCGGTCCCGTAATTTTGAACCGAGTCAAGTGACGAGACCGGAACACTTGACCCCGCACCCCCAGAGGTAAATTTGAGAACTTGAAGGACATTGCAGCCACAACAGATTTTACGTGCACCAGCCACCATTAGTGTACACGGTGGTGGATTTTGCCAGCCACCGGCCTCGAACCCGCAACCCTCAGATCACTGGCTCGACGCCTTTGCCAACCGGGCCTCCACGCCCTTAAAAAATCTCCTTGTCAGGAGTGGGGTACGAACCCTTAAAGGAAATATAAACTGGAAATTAAGATTCACTTGTATAATTTATTCCTGAGATTAGAGCTTGTTGGGGTGCTAAACAGTTAAAGGCGAGTTTTCAATGAAAATATTGAAAGTTCGATAGCTTCTCTTACGTCTGCGTATGTAAGGAATAACATAGTCGCATAAAGAACTGTTATTGAAAACTGAAAATTAAGCTGAAGAACTGAAAATTAACCGAGGAATGAGTCAGCAACTGGTTTATTTCGTAAGTAAACATTTTAACAATCAAAAATGTTTTATTCAGTAATTAAATTTTTAAGCAATCCTGACGTGGCCCATCACAGGTTCAACAGTCTTCGAACAATGTTCACTCACAATGAACACTTACTCTCCAAATAACTGCTTACGTCCTCATTAATCAGCGACTTCTCTTGCCCCGCCCTCATAGCAGTCTTAAAATCAAGAAGTGAATATGAATTAATGCTACGAACCTACATGGGAGTTGAGGAGTTTTATAAATAATTTCTGGGACTGTTCCTGTAACGTTAGAGGGAGGATTTTTAGTGAATTGATTTTTTTCTATTAGTGTTCGTCTTGAAGGAGTACAGGACGGATATAAAAAACAGATATGTTCAGACAAGTTATAGACTAATGGAAATTTTAGTTAAAAGGTTGGAACCCTATTTGAAAACTATCGCTTACACTATCTACTAAACGGTTTGAATGCTATCGTTGAAGATAAATCCCCCAGGTTATATCTTCACCAATACAAACAAATCAAGAATTCAAATCAGGAATTGGTAGCTCATAATAGTTGTTTTTGACCTGTTTTTCTCATCTTCAAACGATATCTAACTTACAAAATAACCCAAACACCTGGAAGTAGGATTTTATATCTTTAAAATGTCTCTGAGGAATGTGTTAGTTTTTATTACTTTTCATGATACAAAACACGAGATTGAAATTAGATTAAAAGTTCATCGTAAAATTAGAGACAACTGTATTTCTCTGGTGAATTTTTAATTTAATGGATAAACATTGTAAGTGATATCTAAGCAAATGCGAAAATATTTATTGGTCATTTGTATTTGCTATAGCGAAATAAAAAATTCTGATTCTTCTTGATTTGGGGACAGGAAAGAGAAAAAAATCCGCCCAAATCAAAACACATTACACTCAAATCACATTACACTCAAAACACAAGAAATTTCCTTTTATTTTTCATCTCTTCTTTAAACGCCCCACCCTTTATAAAAGCATTATTTCAAAGGTAGCAAGCTATTACATTCCCCACAAAGTAAGAAAAACTGTTTCCTACACGCTCCCTACTTAGTGATACACTTTCTCTAGGTGTGGTAATAAGGCAACGGAGAGCCGAATTTAGAATCATAAATATCCCTAATGAAATGACATTGGCGACAGCAATCAGAAAAGAAAATTAGACCAGTTCTGTGCTTTCTTTTTATACAATCGTATAGGTACGAATTGCAGAAGTATGATCAAATGATAATTTATAAAACTGATTTAATGACTTTGATAGCATAAACCAACGCCTTTTATTCTCGAAGATTCATGCCGTATCTAATGCGATAATATTTTATGTGAGTGATTAAAGATTAATAATCATAGATTGGGTTTTTGCGTGATGTTTTCGGCATTTCAAGCCTTTAATATTAGATTAGTGTATTAAAGAGACTTAAGTAAAATATGTTATTAAGTTAAAATTAGACGTTTAGTTACTACGTGAGTAATTAGTATTAAAATCCATGTTTCTCAATACTAATTATGCTGAATGGGTTTATTACATTATATTCGTGTTAATATTTCTACTTTGATATTCAGATCCTAACGATCTTTCTATCTCTATTTTTAATAGCATGGCATACCTTAAAACTGATATTCGAACATTTTCACTCAATATAACAACCCATCATGATTTTGGGTGAGAAATTTTATGTTAACATCACACCCTTATATGGGAAAAGAAATGTTAGTGATTCCATAGTAAAATATGCACCAAATTAATCCGTATAACGGACTAACATATACATAGAAAAATATCGTACATCAAGAGAATACATCGCTCTAAGTAAGTCTCTCAATTGTTTAATATTACTTAAAAAATGTCAGACTTGCATAAAATCTGTGATAAAATAATATAATATTATATAAAGATATTATGTAGTATTTTTAAAATTTCAGACTTAACGTGATATATTCTACTATATATATGAGATTTTTTCTATCATGTCTTTTAAACTCTCGAACGTTTTGAAGATGTAAATTTTAATGTTATATTCTATTATGATCCAAATGGAAGCTACAGTTCAAGACGTAATTAAATTAAAAGGTAAATTAAAAGGTTACCTTCCCTTGATGCAGAAAACTAGTCTCCATTTACAATCAAAAAATGTCCCGTTGGAAGAAATAATAGATATCGTTTTAACATGGGAGAGAATATATATATATATATATATATATATATATATATATATATATATATATATATATATATATATATATATATATATATGTATATATGTATATATACATGTATATAAATATATATATATATATATATATATATATATATATATATATATATATATATATATAAATATGTATATATGTATATATACATAAATATATATATATATATATATATATATATATATATATATATATATATATATATATATATATATATATATATATATAGGGTTAGCAAGAAATAAGTTTCCCACTTCAGAAGTCTCTAGAATGCGTTCTATTATTCATCATTTAACAGATGCACGGGTTCCCTACAGCAGCTGATGAAGATGTTGAACATTTTCTTTTTCACTGCAAATTACATGCGAGTGCCCGAGCTATATTAAAGGCGGACTGAGACGTCTGTCCTTTTGTTGGCCTCCTGTTCTTTCTGATCTCGTTAAGAGTGTTGATAGTCTTGCTGTCTTGCAAAATTTTGTTTGTAATTTAAATGTTTAATTTTTTCTTGTTTTGTGTTTTTCACTTACTTCTGTAAGCCTCATGTTATACCTTGTGGTGCATGAGGAGATTTCAAATGAAACAATATAAAAAAAAATTAAAAAAATATCTACCGTAAAATTCAGGCATCTGTGCCAGGTCTGAAGGACAGCATTCGGCGCCATGTTCTTGATACTCCGGCAGACTCACTCCGGTCATCTGTGGAAAATATGGTTCTGTGATTAGAGATCATTGTGGAGAATGAAGGGCGACATATTGGGCAGCTGTATTTATAAAGCAGTTGTATTTATAAAGATTTGTAAAGCATATTAAATATTTTATTACAGCGCCACCTATAGGCGGTATTTTATACTTTTTTAATAAATGTCAAGAGCATCATTTGAATTATCTCTAGTACAAATTTTATCCCATTTGGACCAATATAATTCGGTCTATTCTAGAGCCCTCAAATGTCTGCTCTGTCTTGCTGAAGGAAACTGATGTCTTGCTACAAGAAAATGCGTCTTCCTAAATTACTTTTAAAGCATATTCTATTTTTAATAAAGTACAACCCCTTTTTCAAATTGTAACCTAAAAATAATGTAAGTTACAATTTATAAAACCTGCAGATCATTAAGCAGGCATTTGAAATATCTGATTTCAATAACATCCCCATAATATCCGGTCCGAACCGAAGGCCTCATTAAATTTGTATATAATAAATAAGTCATGTTTTCAAATTCTTCCTTTTGGTAAAACGCATAGCAAGCGCGTGATCTAGTAATTAGTTAATCCTCGGGATAACCATGAAGTGGATACGTGAACTCCACGAGACTAAATTCGTCCATTTAAAAAATAAGTAATTTACGCCCTCTGGTATCAATATCACCAAACAGTCATTTAATATTTGCCTGAACAGAAGACTTTTCTCTCTTCGCACTTGACTCTCATTGCAGTCAGATCTGCTGTCAACGGACGCAAGTAGTTCGGTGGTCACAACGGCTCTTCTCAATTAACTTTGCCATGTAAGCACTGCTGTTAACACGTCCCGTCCTGGAAGGGTCGCCGGACAAGTCCAGTGGCCACTGCGGTCTTCTTATTGCTTCATGATTAAATAAAAGTGATATCCCAGATAATGTCTGTGATTTGTGTATCGCTTCTATGGCTCCATGCGTGTGTTTCTCTCCTAAATTTCTTCAGTGTTTTCCTGGATCAATACTTCGTCCGACTGCATCACTCCAATAAGTTGTATTCACCTATTTCCCCATTGTGATTATTATCACACACACACACACACACACACATATATATATATATATATATATATATATATATGTGTGTGTGTGTGTGTGTGTGTTGGTTGTTGTTGTTGTTCCTAATGCCCCCTGGTCGGAAGTTCCAGACCAGGTCCATAGGGCTGAGTTTGCGGCTCTCGTTTATAATAGCACCCCAAGGACCGAAGTCAGGCTTAGCTAGGTGCCATCACAATTTTGACCGAGCACCCCACCCAGGGGTAACACCTGGGGGGATCGTACCTTCCCGACCCACTGACCACAGAGATAGACCTTCCGGTCTATATCTGAGGACCGGAGTATGGATTTAACGTGCCCATATCCAGCTTCGACACGAAGGTATTTAACGGCGCTTGTCGAGATCGATCCGAGCTAGGGATGCGACATCGATGTCGATGTTTTCAAAACATCGATGTTTTTATCAAAACATCGATGTTTTAAACATCGATTTATTGAAGCCGATGTTTTTTTAACATCGATGTTTTGTGCTCGATGTTTTACGTTGTCTCGATGTTTTTTTTTTAATGAAAAAGTACCGATGTTTAAAACATCGATGTTTTTATCAAAACATCGATGTTTTAAACATCGATTTATTGAAGCCGATGTTTTTTTAACATCGATGTTTTGTGCTCGATGTTTTACGTTGTCTCGATGTTTTTTTTAATGAAAAAGTACCGTAATAAAAAAAAATTTACCACGTAGCATAATTTTCACACTCAGTAAATGTAAGTCTGAATTCTGAAAAGGACGAATACAAAAGGGGGAATGATTCCTTGGCAAACAGACAAATGGCAATTAACAACCAATGAACCAATCAGAGCGCTCGGAATGTTCCTGACACTCCAGAACCTTCCAAGGGGTTTTATTTTAACAAATAGTATATACACGAGTGGCATCCATTTAAGTTTTTGTTTTTGTTCTGGTTTTATCTAAGTTGACGTTAATATTATTAGTAAAGATGCCTCCCAAAAGTACCGTTTGGAAATATTTTTACAAAAACCACTGACAATTGGCAAAATGCATATTTGCCGTAAGTCCCCTCAAAACTTCTGGCAATACCACGAATTTATCTGGACATTTGAAGGCAAAACAGGCGGTATTTACAACGAGAATTTTGAGTCATCAATGTAGCCCAAAGCAACCAAGTTTTTGTCATTTGTGCCTGCCCAATCAGAGAGTAAAATTAAATCACCCCCTCCCCCCACGACTAACGGAAGTAACATTAATGTTAGAGATTACTAAACCAGTTTTACAAAATCGATGTTCGAAAACATCGATGTTCTAAAACATCGATGGTTTTTGGGCGATGTTTTATTAGCATCGATCTTTTAATATTGAATATCGATGTTTCAAAACATCGATGTTTTGTTATCGATGTCGCATCACTAATCCGAGCACCGTCAGTATCGAAAGCCGACGCGCTACCGATAGGCTACCTCTGGTCATATGTATATATATATATATATATCTGGTTTATTCATGAAAGAAAAAACTTGTTGCGTAGCAACATATTCTAAGGTCAAATTGATCTGTGAGACGTATATATTATAAATTTTTTGTTTGAATATTTTAAGATTTGTATAATATTACCATATATTTATGCACCTCTGACGCTTTTTGCATCGTTATTATCAAAATAAATAAGATACTTTAATTTAATAAATCAACAATCAGGCAGTATGTATAATTTAGAGACATGAAAATAAGGTGTTTAAATTACAAAGCATCGTGCTTTACAGATTTAACGATCGGTTAAGCCTGTGTACTGCATTTTGCTATTTGCTTTCGAAATGTCTAATGTACTGTCTAATTAAAATTTTCTACTTATCTCACTGACAAAAAATATTCAAAAAGGCTTGGAAAGAGAGTAAAAAGTCCCACTGTTCTATCAGTAAAAGAAAGTTGAAAATTAAGTTATCCGTATAATTGTCTTGAAGATTGTTAATTTTATAAACTATATCAATCTCTACTGTACAGACTCGTAGAAAGCGTATGTTGTCATGTCATAACGAAGGGGGATCAATAATGCTCCTTTACATCCCAAGTAAGTGGAGATCATATTAGATGTTCTTTAGAAATATAGTTACAATCTTAAGAGTTCATTTGCTGTTATTGAAACTTTAATTATACACTACGCTTGAAGAAGCTTTCCTAACGATTATCTTACAAAGCAGACTTCACATTCTTTTTAAGGGGACACAGAAACCTTCAAAATCGAATTTTTTAATTTTCAATTTTTAACTCTATATACTAAATGAGAATAATTAATTTTCTTTTTTACTACACTAAAAACCCTTAGAATTCAAAATAAGGTTTTTTTTTGCAGAATAATGACTGTTTTTCAAATTTTTTCAAAAATGCTAACGTTTTTCAAAATGCTCTATGCTCATTCTATATTAGTTAAAGTCTTGACATTTTTTATTATAAGTTTACCATATATATATATATATATATATATATATATATATATATATATATATATATATATATATATAAATATAAATGTGCATTTAATTTTTTCTGTAGGAATCTTAAGTCTTAAATATTTTATTTTTATTCTGCCTGCTATTTTTTTATGTTTTTACTTTATTTTATGGTCTGTAAATTTGAAAAACATTTGGAATTTCAAAGAATTATGCACAGTTTTGTGACAAACACTTCAATTAATAATTCAGAGAAATTTGGAAGATATCAGAAGAAAATGGGTACTCATGTAGCCTTTTGAAAAATTCTAGAAATTCTGAAGAATTTTTTGATAAATAGTTCTAACTCTTCCACAAAATACTTATTTTGAATTCTAAGTATCCTCAATGTAGTAGAAAAGAACATTAATTATACTCATGTAAAATATTGAAAATTAAAGAAGGACGAGAATGAAGGTCCCTTGTTCCCTTAAGGGAACAACGGACCTTCAATCTCGTTCTTCTTTAATTTTTAATATTTTACTGTATATACACCACGAGTATAATTAGTATTATTTTCTACTACACAGAAGATACTTAGAATCCACAAATAAGTATTTTGTGGAGGAACAAGACCTGTTTATCAAAAAATTTTTCAAAAATGCTAGAACTTTTCAAAAGATTCCATGCGTATTAATTTTCTTCTGATATCTTCCAAATTTCTCAGAATTGTTAATTGAAGTGTTTGTCACAAAACAGTGCATAATTCTTTGAAATCACACATATGTTTCAAATTTATAGACCATAAAATAAAGTAAAAACATAAAAAACATAAAAGTAACAGGCAGAACAGAAAAAAAAATATTTGACTTTAGATTCATACAAAATAAAAATAAATAAATAAATGCACATTTATATTTAGATACATGTGGTAAACGCATAATACAAAATTTAAGGATTTTAATTAATATAGAATGCGCATAGGGCATTTTGAAAAACGTTAGAATTTTTGAAAATTTTTTGAAAAACAGGCCTTATTCTGTTAAAAATTCCTTATTTTCAATTTTAAAGGTTTTCAATGTAGTAAAATTATTCTCATTTTGTATATCGAGTTAAATATTGTAAATTGAAAAATTCGAATTTGAAGGTCCCTTGTCCCTTTAAATCCGCTAGTCTTATCTTGATAATATGAATTGCAAGAAATTTTGTTTCTGCCTCTAACACTACTGCAATGTGGGAAACGATATGGAAAACGCTTTCACTCGAATCTAAAGCCAAAACAACTGTGAGAACTGAGCTAAGACTACCGAAACAGCTCTAATTTGATGGCTTTAATAGCACATGATCATCTAATTTGCCGTCTGATAAAACAACCAAATAAAACTCGCTTCAGATCGCTATCCGATACTTTAACATCGACGGGGAGATATCAAAGAAGCCAACCAAGCCTATCGAAATCGCACGCGATCCCGAATACAAAGAGAGAGAGCCTCTCGATTTTTTTTCTGGTGAAAAAGAAAAGAAAAAGATCATCTAGAGTTGTCACCTGGTGGGAACCGAGTCTTATCAAGGCTGGAGCATCAGCGGCGGATTATAATTAAGCGGTTATTAAGAACCCAAACCCACTTAAAAGATAGCTCTTGGAAATTTATGGTTACTCTACATTAGCCGTTACGTGTCACAACAAAGAATACAAAATCCTCGCGCGTTTCATGATATGCTTTCGGGGGCTGTATATGAGTTTGAAATGAGTCAAATTTTAGGCTAGATTCTCCGCCTGAGTTTGTCGATGTAGACGGAATTAATTTTATTTTTAGGACGCTTTCACTGTAAATGCTTTTTTCCCGTTAAATATCGAATAGAAATATTTCATTCATAATTCAGGCACTTTTCATTTAGAGTATTTGAAAATTATGAAGTGAAGGATTTGGATTTACATTTTTTTTTCTGTCAAAGGAATCAATGGATGATTCTCTGGTCTGAGAATATCTAGGTTCAATTACACAGTATTTGTGTAAGGTTATAATGCATTTTTTAACTTTAAAACAATGATTAAATTTTCTTTTTAAAGTATTAGATTACCTTGATTTAAAGACGTTGCCAGAAATACTCAGAAAAAATTTTTTAAATATTTTATTGCATTCTTGTCTCTCAAAAAAGAAGGACAGCAATATATTTTAATTTAATTCTTTGTGTTAAAAGATACAAGTAAAAAAATTACCAGAAACAATAATGACTTATTTTCATTATGATGTGTCTTGTCCCGGTATTATTAGTGATATGTCAGACATTTTCAGGATAAAATTTGTGTTTCTCCTGAGTTAATGTTTTCTCTCTCCTGCAAGAAAAATCTTGTATTTCTTTTGATACTTACTTTTAATAATTCATCCTCTTATGTAACTGAAAACAGTTTAAATAACCTTTAGAAAAAAACTGTCATGTCAAACATTTAGTTTTAGAAAACGAATTTAGGTTAAATAGGTCTCCTATTCGGCATAAATTCGGAAATTAACTCTTTTACATTTGGATATTGAACTTGTATGCACAGAGGAAATTATTTTTAAACTAAGGGATGTAGGAAAGACCATTTTTTTTTCTTTATAAACTAGCAGTATTTCGTATGATGACTCGAATACTTTTTTTTTTAATTTTCTGACAGAATAAACCTTTTTTTATCTAAAGTAGAACCATCGATTACAATGTTTCAAAATTGAAAAATATAATTAACTGCAGTTTAATTTTAAATTCTTAAACATTTCACTTTGAATATTTGAATATGGTTAATTTACACCTGTTGTAAATTTATATTAGGAGAGTAAGCAATTAGAAATATTAGTTCTTGTATACGAGCGAAATTTTTCTGTCTTCCTTCTTTCTTTTAAAAAGTCTTATACTGCAACAGAATTTGCTTGGCATATGTTATATAGTGTGATAGAAGAAGAATATATTTAGGTAGCTGGTTTTCAAATGGTAAGCATTTGTATTCATTAATTCTTCAAAGTTTCTATGAATGGGAACATTAAAATGTTTATAAATAAGAAAAAAAGCAAGTAAAACGCTACATTGTAATTCAAGCCTTTATTATTCAGTGTATATTGAACTACTTTTCCATACTTTGAATTTGCTTGTCTCACATCTGAGTTGCTACTTAGTACAGTCGTCTTTTGTTACTAAAATTCTAAACATACCGAGATTTACAGTTTATAAGCCATTTATTATGGCTTACAAATACCTACAATATCTACAGTACTAAAACCCGAAAACTCGAAACCCTCCACCACACGCGTTCTACCAAGATTTGCAGGATCAAGTAAGGGGTATATAATTTTGGCATAAAAAGAAATTGAATTGTTTTCCTTGAACTGTATTATATTAGTATACGCTAACAATATTAAATGCCCACAATTTATTCCAGTGTTTTCATTTTAGTGATACTTCATGCGTAAATACGTTTTGTTTACACCAATTATCGTATCGTAAACACATTCTTTGTTGTATTATAAACAGTTGCTACTTACAATTTTACTTCAATTTTGCATTTTCACAGACAGATTTTAAAATTTCGTGATTTTAATAAACTGATAATACATAAATTTGTAATTTGAACTATAGTTGTTAAAAGATCAATTTCCTTTTATGACTTGTTTGATCCCTCCCCTAACGACAGTCCTATATTCTCGTTATTATTACGACAGTAAAAAGAAGTGTATTTACTATCGTGATAAATTTAATTCAATTTTGACCCCTTCTAGAGAAATGAACTCGCCGTTGGATAATTTAAAATTGTACTGAAGAAAGCAAAGAAAAATGTTGTTTATCCTTACAAGAAGTCTAAGCGAGCAATTTGTAGGCACAAATAAACACAAAGAAGAACATCCCTGTCTCTGTTTTGTATTTAAATGCACAACGGTGTAGATATAAGCTCAATTTCCGAGTTACAATATGTTCAAAAGACCTTTGACATCCGTGAGGGAATCATGTAACCACCGATTGAATCAACTGTTGCAGCAGTATACGTGAACACAACTTTTTAGCAAGTAAAATTATGTGCCCTTCATATGTAGCCATGTATCTTTGAAAGCGTTATTTTCCCAGTGTGCATTTAATCTTTTTTTTTACTTCAAGCTAAATTTTATGGAAATGGAAAGCAATAAATAATGTACCGGTGATTCTTTAGCAGGGATATTACTGGGAAGGTTTACATATTCGGTGTTACGTTGAAATGGTCATCACAAAATGTATGCAAATATTATTCAATCTCCTATTTTTATTCCTCCGTAAATAAAAAGATGTTTATTTTCTGTACAAAAGTTATCCTTCAGGAGAGATTAGATATTCTTCTCAACGGAGCAATAAAGGTAATACATTCATTGGAAAAACTAGGAATTTATCACTTCAGTGTTCAATTCCTTGGTATGGTCAATTTCTTAATAAAATTTATTCACTCAGTTTATCCGTAGAATTGCATGAAGTGGAGTGACATTAATATTTTAATATCGGAACCAGAATTAAAACGCATAACTGGGAATAATGTATGAATAATATTTAAGGATAAAAAAAAAGTTTTAATTTCAAAGCGTAAGGAAATATATAACTAAAAAGAACCCCTTACTATTAATCAAGAGGGTTAATTTTAAATCTCTTATTTTAATTTATTAATTTTTGAGTTATAATAAGTGAATTAATTTCGCTTTCAAACCATAACAACATTTTTCATATTTATCTTGATTAAGCAGTATCAAAAACATATTTCGAGCAATATTTTAAGAAAATGAAGACCATTTTGTTTTCAACGCCCTTTAAAGTAGTTTTGATTTGTTTATTTTGTGATTCTTTAGAGTTCATTATGAAAAATTTTATTTCTCCGTGTTATTAATACAATTTTTGTGTTCTCATTCCAATTATTTGAAAACTTATTTATAAACTTAAAGTGGCAAGTGCCTTTCTTTAAAATCAGGTTGCTGGAGATCTGTAATGTCCTCTTCTATTCTTTACTGCTACTGTGGGGATTTTTTGTTCATTCTATCATTTCATCTACAGTTACCAGCGGTGAAGTTGCGAGTTATACTTTTCATTCTCTTCAAATGTTCTTCATACGCTCGTAGGAAATCGTACGAATGCTACTCGTTACATAATATAAACCACACGATTTGGTCTTAGCACAGCCGCGAATTCGTTGAAAATTTAATTTTTTTTCTTTTTTTCTAGCAATGAGAAGTACATGGAAAGGAAATTTAGACTGAGCTTATTTTATATAAGTCAAGCTAATAAGCCATATTTTTCCCTTGGGGAATTATGGGGATTTTTGAATTTGTATGTAACTTAAACCTATAACCGATATACGTAAGAAAGACGTAACTGATATATGCTTAGAGAACTTTCTTCGGGGGAAAAACTAAAGATCAAATGTTTTTTCCTATTAAAATATTGTGGTTTTCTTACTACATTTATGTAGGTTACATCATCTTTAAAAAATCGGTGTTGATCTTACACCTCGTAACACAATTTCCTGTTTTAAAAGTCATCTGGATAAGTCGAATATTACTGAAAAAAGCAGAACGATATTAAAATTCAAATAAGTAATATAATTTAATCGTTTTGATTTTTATTGTTTTCTAGTCTTGTGTAGGAAATAAATATTATTTTCAAAGCATTACGCAGTTTCCTCTTCGCATCTTATTTAGTAAGTAATCAGTTTTACTTAAGATCTGAAATACATTGAACTAACGACAATGTGCTACAAACTGCCTGAAAGCATGGATTGCAGACAAAGCAATGTAAATATGATTAAACTAGCTGAAAACCCGCGCTTCGCTACGGAGTACATTCAAATTAAATACAACGGTCAACGTATGCAGTTTATGCCAAAAAATAAATATATATATTTATAATAAATGCGATGATCAATGTATGCAATTGATGTAAAATATATATCTATCTATATATATATATTTATAAAAAAATCGTAAGGGATATGCATTTTTTTGGATATCCAATCGTCTGCTGCATTAGAAAGAGAAAAAAATATTTTTTTTTTGTCTATTTAGTTGTTACGCACGTGACGATAAATTTATTGAAAGTACCAGAAAAAGAAATCACGTGATCAGCATTTAATAAATTAAATTCTAAAAATTAATCTTTAAAAATTCACCAAAAATCAGAAAATGGAGGTAAAAATTCGAAAAAAAAATCATCTTGAAGGAATTTTTATGATCTTTCTCGTGATATAAATTTTATAACCCTCAATGTATTATTTTAAATGCAAACGTAAAAAACGTTTAAAAAACAGCTTAAAAATTTAATTTAAAAAAATCTAAGAAGAATTTTTGAAAAATCTCTCTTAGTGCACCCCTACACTATTAGAAGAATCGCCATGCAAAATTTCAGCCCTCTAGGTACAGCGGTTTGGTCTGTGCGTTGTATGTTAGTCAGTGAATGAATGACTTAGTTACGGAACTGTTTTATATATATAGATTATTATTTCATTAATTCTAGTTCGTTCCATATTCACACTGAGTCTAATAACAAACGATATGACAAAATTTTTCTTTGTTTTGAATATCTCGAGACTCAAAGAAAACCTTCCACTGAATTAATACTCTTCATAAGGCCTCCTAAAAACACTAAAAACTCTTAAAACCCGTATTCAACAGGCTATTCCTTTTTTAATATTATTATTACGCTATAAAAAGATTCGCTCTAATCAAAATCGAGAATTAATGGGAAATTTAAATTAATATGAATTGTATTTAACAGGAGAGAGAAAACGCGGGCTTTCACCAAGACAAGATGTAAAGGTTATAAATACCTCAAAATGCCATTGTTCTACAAATTTTAATAAAGAAAATTAGTTGCAATACTCCATAGGTATACATGTTCAGATATTTTACGGAACAAAAAAAACTGATAATGCATATCAGTTTTGCTGTTATTATGAATTTTAGCTTTTTATGTAGCACAAATTAAAAACATCTGAAAAGTTCATCTCTTACGGTATGCCTCTTAGGGTACGTAGGGTATTTTTTTACTGGGTTAACCTGGTAAAAAAAATACCCTACCTAAAAAATATTAACCGGGTTTTGCGATTATCCGTGTTTTACAGTCTTTCGCTGAATTTTTCTCACACTTGTTTTTAATATTTTCCAAAAATAATAAAAACATGTATACTAAACATGTATACTCCATAGGTATACATGTTCAGATATTTTACGGAACAAAAAAACTGATCATGCATATCAGTTTTGCTGTTATTATGAATTTTAGCTTTTCATGTAGCACAAATTAAAAACATCTGAAAAGTTCATCTCTTACGGTATGTCTCTTAGGGTATGTAGGGTATTTTTTTACTGGGTTAACCTGGTAAAAAAAATACCCTACCTAAAAAATATTAACCCGGTTTTGCGGTTATCCGTGTTTTACAGTCTTTCGCTGAATTTTTCCGACACTTGTTTTTAATATTTTCCAAAAATAATACAGCCACCTTGAAATCAATTCGTCATAGACATCGAATAGCTTGAATTTATTATTTATCAAATTCCATAGGTATACATGTTCAGATATTTTACGGAACAAAAAAACTGATCATGCATATCAGTTTTGCTGTTATTATGAATTTTAGCTTTTCATGTAGCACAAATTAAAAACATCTGAAAAGTTCATCTCTTACGGTATGTCTCTTAGGGTATGTAGGGTATTTTTTTACTGGGTTAACCTGGTAAAAAAAATACCCTACCTAAAAAAGATTAACCCGGTTTTGCGGTTATCCGTGTTTTACAGTCTTTCGCTGAATTTTTCTCACACTTGTTTTTAATATTTTCCAAAAATAATACAGCCACCTTGAAATAAATTCGTCATAGACATCGAATAGCTTGAATTTATTATTTATCAAATTCCATAGGTATACATGTTCAGATATTTTACGGAACAAAAAAACTGATCATGCATATCAGTTTTGCTGTTATTATGAATTTTAGCTTTTCATGTAGCACAAATTAAAAACATCTGAAAAGTTCATCTCTTACGGTATGTCTCTTAGGGTATGTAGGGTATTTTTTTACTGGGTTAACCTGGTAAAAAAAATACCCTACCTAAAAAATATTTACCCGGTTTTGCGGTTATCCGTGTTTTACAGTCTTTCGCTGAATTTTTCCGACACTTGTTTTTAATATTTTCCAAAAATAATACAGCCACCTTGAAATCAATTCGTCATAGACATCGAATAGCTTGAATTTATTATTTATCAAATTCCATAGGTATACATGTTCAGATATTTTACGGAATAAAAAAAACTGATCATGCATATCAGTTTTGCTGTTATTATGAAGTTTAGCTTTTTATGTAGCACAAATTAAAAACATCTGAAAAGTTCATCTCTTACGGTATGTCTCTTAGGGTATGTAGGGTATTTTTTTACTGGGTTAACCTGGTAAAAAAAATACCCTACCTAAAAAATATTAACCCGGTTTTGCGGTTATCCGTGTTTTACAGTCTTTCGCTGAATTTTTCTCACACTTGTTTTTAATATTTTCCAAAAATAATACAGCCACCTTGAAATCAATTCGTCATAGACATCGAATAGCTTGAATTTATTATTTATCAAATTCCATACGTATACATGTTCAGATATTTTACGGAACAAAAAAACTGATCATGCATATCAGTTTTGCTGTTATTATGAAGTTTAGCTTTTTATGTAGCACAAATTAAAAACATCTGAAAAGTTCATCTCTTACGGTATGTCTCTTAGGGTATGTAGGGTATTTTTTTACTGGGTTAACCTGGTAAAAAAAATACCCTACCTAAAAAATATTAACCCGGTTTTGCGGTTATCCGTGTTTTACAGTCTTTCGCTGAATTTTTCTGACACTTGTTTTTAATATTTTCCAAAAATAATAAAAACTTGTATACTAAACATGTATTCTCCATAGGTATACATGTTCAGATATTTTACGGAACAAAAAAACTGATCATGCTTATCAGTTTTGCTGTTATTATGAATTTTAGCTTTTTATGTAGCACAAATTAAAAACATCTGAAAAGTTAATCTCTTACGGTATGTCTCTTAGGGTATGTAGGGTATTTTTTTACTGGGTTAACCTAGTAAAAAAAATACCCTACCTAAAAAATATTAACCGGGTTTTGCGGTTATCCGTGTTTTACAGTCTTTCGCTGAATTTTTCTCACACTTGTTTTTAATATTTTCCAAAAATAATACAGCCACCTTGAAATCAATTCGTCATAGACATCGAATAGCTTGAATGTATTATTTATCAAATTGCATAATTATCAAATTGCAATTTTTCTGACACATGCTTTTAATATTTTCCAAAAATAATACAGCCACCTTGAAATCAATTCTTCATAGACATCGAATAGCTTGAATTTATTATTTATCAAATTGCATAAGCACACCGTAGCTATCATCGCAGTATAGAGTTTGATCCCTCTCCGGATCCCTTGGCAATTACGAGTCTTTTTCTTGCACCAACGCTTTTCCATAGCCACCACTTCATCATTAATTTTTACTTAATCCCTCCAACGGTCTACGGTGGGAAAGTACTTAGGCGCTGGACGTGATACACTACCAATGACAAGTAAAAATAAACACAACAATCTTGAAAAAAAAACCGGGGAGGGGGCAACTGTCTCCTTTAGACCCTCGGGCTATGATGATCCAAGAACCGAATCAAGGCAGGCAGCGAGGAAGAAAGTTCCCTATGACCTGGGGCACAATCCTAACTATATGCGTGTAGAGAAATATCAGTCAAGTGGTGGGAAAGATCTCTCTCCGTTAAGAAAATCAGCAAAAAAATGAGATCACGCGATCTGTTTTTGAATGAATGCGTAAGCAAATGTTTTATTATCGCTATATTGTTAGCGTCGCCGCGTTAATCTTTCTTCTTTTTTTTTCTTTTGTTCCGGTCTTTTGTTTTTACTTTTGTTTTTGTAGTTCTCAGTTTAGTAAGAGAACGTTTCGCACAGTAGTAAAGCCATGAGGCTGCCTCGTTGGACTTACAATAATCTGATAATGCGTGTTTGCGTCGAGTCTAACGTAAGGAATCAACGCAATGTACTTAGTCTGGAAAGTACAAATAAATTTATTTTTCAACGAGGTGTAAACATCATGTAGACAAGCGATCGTTAAATGGTGGAGCCTGAGAAAACCTTCACCTTCTTACTTTTGTCAGAATGTAATTGCTTCCACTTAGCATTTAAATTACATATAACTAGAATAATATTCACAAAATTCCGGAGAAAATCAAAGTCGTCCAGTGCTTTAATGACTACACTTAAATCATATTAAACACATAATACTTAAATATATAAACCTTTTGAAATTTTTAAAGCTGTTTATATAAAGTATTATACTGTAGAATTTCGGAGGATTTATAACAAATTTTAGATGGAGTGTCGAATGCATTAAGACAGTTATTAGTCAACAGCAATAAAATATTTTCCCACAAACATTACATGCAGGAAGAAGATATTTTTAAAATTTAACTTACCTGTGAAAAATAATCTTATGATTAAAAATGTTTGAAGACGTCTAGATCATCATTACATCAAATAAAAACCTAAAAAAAAAACCTAAATGATTCCGGTTGTTTTAGTAGTTTCAAAACAGAATCAATTTCTATGGGTTTCATTTCTTCTACGTTGGTTCCCGTTCTCCCTGAATAAAATAAATATTTGGTAAGAGCATTTTGAAACTAAATAGTTTGGTTTCATCATCCACCACTCAGCTGCCCCTGGATACCGCAATACATCTACAAAACTTACCAGCCTTTCTATACTTGATGTCCAAATTTATCTAACTGTAAAAAATTTACTAAAAAATATTTAAGTTTCAGATGAATGTCCATTATTTTCAAAATATCTCACCTTTAAGACCAACGGGCAATTATTCATAACTGCAATGTTTATTTTTCTTTAATTTCACCGCATAGTTATCAATATTTTGAACCCTTAGCTGAATCAAATGAATTTGAAAGGTCTTATAAATTTCGGCTCCCATCCTTTAGTTTGGATGGCTTGAGCGCGCTGGTGCTGGTGTTAAAGAAAAATTGGTATCATTGTTTCAAAACGACCACGATTTTACCAATTTTATAAAATTGAGAATAAAATCTTTTTTGTTCAAATTCTAAAAATTCCTGTACTATCCCGTTTTCTTACGTTTTAAGAACAACAAAAATCCCTGTTCTGCTTAAAAATCTAATAAAGCAAATGCAAGCTCAAAAGTCCCATTAATTTTTAAGTTTTCATAGCCTTTGCCGCTTTATATTAAGCTTACTATTATTTGAAACTTGTTATTGTTATAAAGTTTATTTTTAACTCTTAAACTACAGTTGTTTATGAAAAAAAATTGCTTATTCAGTTATATTGCCTCTAAAAGATTTGGTGGGAAGATAGTCCTGGATGATTTTTTTCTCGACAAATGGTCTCTGACCACCAAAAGATTAGAGTCATTGGTCCTTATTTCTTCAGTAGCCAAATAGTGCTTTTTATCGAAACGATCAATCTATGTAATCAACTGAATGCAGTTCTAAGGGCCTGTTCACATAGAATCCGCCAGCTTCAGCGTTACTCGTATTGAAATATATTTAACCAATTACAAACCTCCAAACGATTAGCAACGAAACTGTTAAGGCTTGTGATTGGTTTAAAATATGTCAATACGAGTAACGCTGACGCTGACGGATTCAATGTGAACAGGCCCTAAGTCACTTTACATTCAGGCCGTCTACACCCCTGAATGTTCCCCTTATCGCACTCCTGATATATTTTTATATGACATAACTTACAAAGTTCGAAAACAACAGAAATAATTAATTGTAAAAAATGGTGTAATACGACACATAAGCTTTTAATTAAATTATGCACCAGTTAAATAATATTTTGAAGCATTTCGTTCTTATTTCTTCAGCGTCATCACCAACCATTATCATTACCAACGGGGCCTGCCGACTGCATTTACTTGTTAAAATCCTGAGCAGCGTTTGCAACTCATACCACGACAATTCGTATTTATACCTACGTATCCTTATCACTTGAAGTGTTCATAGCTCATTACAACCAGTGTTAGAATTAATTGGTAAGAAAATATAGATCTGATATATAAATTTATTATTGATCATAACTGGATCAACATTAAATACTTTTATAAAATATCAGGTGTCATTATATATAAAATAGCCGTTGTCTCTGTATAACACTTCCGGGCTATACCCATCTTTCAATTGAAGCCCTCAGTAAACAAACAGCCGGTTAATTTCAATTTCAGATGTGGATCAGAATTTTTTCTTACCTAAAAACTAATATCTTCTCCATCAAATCACGTGTGTTCAGCCTATTTTTCTATAAAACATTCAGAACAAAAAAAAAATTGGATGTTTTTAGCTGTATATTTAATAGTTTTTAAAAATCTGTTTACTTTTGTGATGAATTCTGAAAGTAAACGAACTTGAATGTGAATGTATCAAGTAGCTCAAGTATTCATATCGCGTAGTGAGCTGTAAAAAACTGAATGGCAGTCTACTACTCCAATCGCATGAAAAACTAAATAAATAAAAAAATAATGGAAGGGTTTGCTTTTATAAGGTGTGGATTAAATGCAATATTGTTAAATAATTCGGGATATTTTTTAACTTTCATATACTTTTTCCATTATGACGTCATTATTAGTATTATGACGTCAAAATGACGGGTTACCTTCTAGTTTGTAACAATTGTGCAAAATTTTCAGAAATGTAAACACAAAATACTTTTAATCTCACAATTATTTTACAAACCTGTTAGTATGAAAGGAAATGCAATTACTATTTCAAAAAATTCTGATGCAAGGTTCACATTTTTTTCTGACTAATTAAAAAAATCTGAACCCATGATTGTCCGATGCGTTTATTACTTATTTTTATAAAAATTCTAAGAAAGAAACCTGTTTATTTTTTCTTTCATAAACTATGACACGTATGAAAAAATAAATCTGATACAATGGTAACCCCGAAATAATTCATTCGTGTGAAGTTATAACCCTATGATGCTCTATTTATATCTCTGCATGTTATCCTTTGCATGAAGACGCAATCCTTAGGGTGATACCATTACCTGCTCAGTCAGGATGATATTATCACAGCTTGATAATCACTCGAGTTCGGATATAAATCTGACCCGTACCCCAAATGATGAGTTTAAAAAAGATCACAAAATAGAGTTCCTCTGACTCAAAACGAACTTATAATGCATATTATGTAAACGACTCTCTCAAGTTACCGTGAGAAAAATGTTTTTTCATTATAGACGGGTCAGTTAGCCCTGATTCTTGCAGTGTCTTACTTTTAGAGCGACCGGTGAATTACGTGAGTTGAATTTAGAGTGAGTTTTATGTTCTCCGTGTGTATTATTCAGGTTTACTGTATCACGACATTGAACCCACTAGAGATTCACACCATTTTTATGCGTAGATTGAGAGATATGGAAATACATGTGAGAGAAAGTAATTTCTTATAATGAATGATTCTGATTTATAAGATTTTACAAACATAAAAAATACGTTACATGAATAATATCACTCCAAGAAAAAGTTTACTCATACATAACTAAAGCGATGAGGAAGAGATTTTTAGTTTCAAACTCCTTTATTTAAATGTAAATCTTGATTATTTTTCGCTTATCCGAAGAAGGGATTTTCGAAAGAGAAGCTAATTTTCATAACAGATTATCTTTTAAGTGATCAGTAACTTGAAAGACTGGCATTACTGCTGTCTTGAAATTTTTAATTTTCTTTCTCCTGAAAAACTATAAACAAATAAGAGGAATGAGACAAGAGGGCCTTAAACTTACACTATTTTTCTTTCAAACTTCCCCCAAACAACGGTCTAAGATTGTACAAACATGAAAAATATTTTATTATAATAATAGCGATGAAAATTAAGTGTTACGCAGAACTGGAGCGTTCAGGATGAGATTTTTTTAGTTTCACTGATCTATGTTTTAATATGAGGCTTGATAATTTCCCATGAATATGGAGTAGAGTTTTTCCTTAACCGTGAGAGCAGTGACTTCAGAGTATCGAAATTACCGATTTTCCCGAAACTGATCGAACAAACAGAACTATAGGGACATCCCACGTGGCCCTCACAAGTGGGGTGTCGGGTTCCAAGTTACTCGTGAAAGCGATAACGTCAGCGAATCCGCCGTATGAGTTTATCGTTCCATCGGAACCTTAATAGTAAAAAGTAGCCCTTGAGACGACTTTAATTCATCCGAAAATTCTATTACTCTAAAAGATCTCTGCCCAGAAACCCGAAAATACACCATTGGCGCCGATTTCGAATCAACGGTTAGAGCAGTGACGTCAAAGTATCGAAATTACTGATTTTTCCGCCACCGATCATACAAACACGGAACTATCGGGACGATCCCACGTGCCCCTCACTCGTGGGGTGTCGCAGAGCTGCAAGGGTACTCGAATTTGCGAGTTTTTCAAAATCCCGAGGAAATCGGGGCGGTACGGCCTGCATCATGTCCGCGAAGCTTGCGATGTCGCGGTATGACGTCATACAGCTGACGATTTCATGGAAGTCTTTCGTAAAGCGTTTTTTAGTCCTAGGCAACTCTAATCTGCCAAATGCAACCCAAAAACGAACCCGGGGTAGCAAGTTTCAAGTTACTCGTGAAAACGATGACGTCAAATAATCCGCCGTACGAAATTATCGTTCCATCGGAACCTTATTGGCAAAAAGTAGCGCTTGAGATGACTTTAATTTATCCAAAACCTCTATTACTCTAAAAGACCTCTGCCCAGAAACCCAAAAATACGCCATTAATGCCGATTCCGAATTCAATATGCTTGTTTTCAGTGAAGATCCTTTTTTTAATATATAAGTAACTTGAAAGATTGATTGTATCGTCATCTTTAATTTTATTTTTCTAAACACTTACAAGGAGTTGTATGAATAGAAATGAAATGACGTCCAAAATATCACAATTGTTTCTTCAAACTACTCACAAATTACGGCCTAAGGTTTTACAAACGTAAAAAGTACTTGATATGAAACGGTGATATAAAGTTAGGTGTTACACAGAACTGGAGAGTTTTCTATAGTTTCCTACTCCTTTATTTTGAAGTGAAGGTTAACCGTTTGCATTCAATACGAATCAGAGTTTTTCCAAAGCCATGCTAAAATTCCTTAAAGAGTATAATTTTAATTGCCAGTGAATTGAAAGATTAACTTTATTGCTTTTTCTGAACCCTTGTAGCTGGTTTTATTTCTAAACAACTACAAAAAGATTAAAGAACCCAGATAATCACAGATATCAAGAATGCGCACAGTTTTTTTCTTCATATTTTACAACAACAGTATACTGTTAAACACACATAAAAAATATTTTTATATTAATTACAACGCTAATACAAAAATTTAAAGTAAAGAGAGATTTTTTATTTTAATGTAAAACTTGAAAATTTTGCATTTATACAAAGCACGATTTTTCCAATACAGGTAACCCTCTTATAACACGGTAGATAGGTTCCTAGAAAATGCCGTGTTGTGTGAAACCGTGTTATATGAGTCCTAGAACCAGTACAAAAAGGGGGGTTACGTTCCGAAAACTTATTTAAAAACAAACTTTTTTAAAAAGTTCCATATGAGCAGCATAATGTTTATTAAAACTATAAATGTATGTTTAAAATAAAAGAAAAGAAATAAAAAATATTATTTTCATTTAATGCGACCTTAATTTAATAAATTTCTTCCTCATCACTGTTCAGTACAATCAAACAAGAACGTTTTTTCGATTGAACGATATCACCTTCACTTTCAGAACCTTTTTCTTTATTTAGATTTCTTGCACCTTCTATCCTCTTTAAAAAATCTGTAATTTTGGTTTGTTTACTGGGTTTTACAAGGCCATTGTAGATATCACGGTAGGGAGATTGATAATTTTGAAGCTCTCTTTTGAATTTTCGGCTTCTTTCAGCGGAAGGGTCTGCATTCAGGAAAAATGATTCAAGATTTTCAGCTAAGCTTAGATCTTGTAATTTTATAGAGTTATAAATGAATGAATTATAATTTGTTTATACATTTTCACGTAAAGCCACTATTGTTCATTATTCCTTCCCGCCATTATTTTAAGGTAATTTAGTTTTTAAATGTGTTAAACAAAAATCATGTTATATAGTGCTGTATAAATACAGTGTTGTACAAAGGGTTTCGAAAATTTTTTTATCGGGTTAGAGCGAGACCGTGTTACAGGTTGCAGTGTTATACGAGGGTTCCCGCAATTTATCTTATCTTGTTAGAGCGAAACCGTATTGTAAGAGGGATACCTGTATATTAATAAAAGAGTGTATTTTAAATTACCACTAACTTGTGAACATTGATTTTATCACTTATTTTTCTTCTAAACAGCTGCAAGCGAATTCAAGAACGAAGATGAAAATCTCCAGATTATACACGCTTTTTTTTCAAACTTGACGATAATAATAATAGTATAAGGGTCACCACGACGAACACCTTGATTCTAACAAATGAGTTAGAGAACGTGTGTTTTCAGTTTTCTGATATGACTCACTGCCAACCCGACATAAATGCAGTTATGCTCGCGCATAAATGCTGGTTGCACTGCATTTATGCACGAGCCAACTAGCCAATGCATAAATGCAGTGCAACCAGCACTGCATTTATGCATTGACTGGTTGACTCGTTTTGTGAAACTAGTGAAGTTTATATATGCTAGACCGGGTCGCACTGATAAAAGTAAATTCCGAACGGTTACAAACTCAAACCCGCCGACTCTAGTCCCAAACACCAGAGTTCTAGCCATCGACCGTTTTGGCCGATTTCTCACAATTCGATTATGCTGTGAGGGAAGTCGTCTAATATAATTATTCCTCTCATGAACGAGCTAGTTGCAGGTAGTAAAATGCGAGCGTCTATGTGTGGAGTCCCGGGTTCAACTGCCAGTCCTGACAGAGGGTTATTACATTGGCTCCCAAACATTGGGTAGCATATGAGAAGCAGTCATTGGTGAAAAAAATTTCACTGTCGAGTAATTAAATATGAGTCGAGAAAAATTTTAAAATCGAGTAATTAAATATGAGTCGACCAACATTCTGTCTTTCTCCCTAAAACGAGACATGCTTATTTTTAAACATAAAGTTCATAATATGTTGCTGCTCCTGTTGTTATTCCTTATTATTGGCTGAACATTTTGACAATTTGTAAACAACAATTTTAATAGCTGTGTGATACGAAATTTCACTATTAATAAATGCTACTAGTAAAATCTCTGCAAGATCTCGGTAACGATTTGTAGTTAACTAACAATCTGTAGCAATAGCCCCCAAAGTCTACATCTGGGGGGATCGTACGTTCCCCACCCACTGACCTCATAGAAGGACTTTCCAATCTAAGAATTTATCCACATCCTGCCTACACGAAGGTATTTCACGGCACTTATCGAGATTCGATCCGAGCACCCTCAGTACCGAAAGCCGACGCGCTACCGATAGGCTACCTCGGGCTTATATATATATATATGTGTGTGTGTGTGTGTGTGTAAAATATCCATTACATCCTTAAATTATACTCTGAATAAGAAACTAGCTCATATTTACATGGTTGGAGCTAGATTCAGCCTGAAAAGAATAAAATTTTGATGCAGTCTGACCGAATCGTTTATTAGAGCGACAAAAGTACATCCGTCCATTTCTCAGAAGACAGCTCGGAAGCGAATATCACTTTTCAACCTTAAGCGCGAGAAGCGAGGTACATGTGACTATTATTTGGCAGGGTCAGAAGATACTGGGGCCAGCGATGCGGACCCGCTCCTTAATTCTAACATGTACACGTGTAGAAATGCAAAGGCATGCGATTTATGGGAAGTTCTGTTGCTAAGGGTTTTGTAGTGATAATTTAATCTTACTGGGGATTGGATTTAGGAAAAGGAATTTAAATGCTAGACTGGAGGACATAATATTTAATATATTACATATATATATATATATATATATATATATATATATTTATATATATGTGTGTGTGTGTGTGTGTGTATATACGTATATATATATATATATACAGTCGAACCTCCATATATCGAAGTAGCAAAGTGCCGGAAAAAAAATTCGATATATATAAATTTCGATATATAGAATTGATCTTAGCTTTATCATAATTCTCCTAAAACATTAAGTAATTAAGTATCGTTCTAAGTATTAAGTATCGTTCGTTTCCACGAGTAATAGTTGATAGTTAGTTACTGTTATTTAGCAAGTACTTGTAAAGCAGTATGCAATTTGCACAAATATTTGCTTCTCTTTTGATAGTAATACATATAACGATGCAAAGAAAATATCAGTCCGGTGCAAATAAAAGAAAACGACTCAGTGATAAGAAAAAACAGCTAAATAGTCAAAAGGGGGCAATTTTGTCTTGCTTGTGTTTTTCTGAAGGAAGTGAAGAATTTCGTAGAACTGAAGTCCTACCTCAAATTTCTCGTAATGAAAGCGAAACATTGGTATCAATATCAGAAGGAGACGAAAGTGAAAATGAATAACATCAACATAATTTTGAAACATAAAATGAGAGAAAGAAGTAAATGAAACAATTCAGGAGTATTTTGAAGAGAATTTTCAAATGGAGTTTGAACGTACACGCAAGCAAGTTATCTTTTATTATACCGATACAGCAGTATGGCCTATTAGCATTAATGAAAAATTTATCGAGCAAATTTTAATAAGTATGCCTCAGAATGCTCGTAAAATGAAAAATTTAAAAAAAAGAATACAGAGAATGCAATAGAATCTATGTCAGAAATATGAATGAATCAGATCTTTTTTGTAAAAAGGCGAATGGATCAAAGAAGAAACGAAAAGGTTAATTTTTTTAGATTACCAGCAAAGCAATTGTTTTCGAGATCAAATAACAGCTAAATGAAGGATAATACAGAAGGTAGTTCGCACTTTATGGAAACGATTTTGTAATTTATTTTTGTTGTATGCATTTTGAGTTAAAAATTTGGCAACTTCAGAATAATCGTCTGCTACTGTTTCGTTTTGATTGGAAGGCAAAATAAAAGATTTATTTTGAAAATGGCTCCTAAAATTGATAGATGGCTCGAAGGTTACGTAGCTTCGCTTTCAGAGGAGAAAAATTCGTATCAATAAAGTATAAAGTGGTGTAAAAATCGTGATTATGCCATTTCAAAAAAAGGTATTTATAATATATTAAATTTGAAAGGAAAAAATTTTCTAACTAAAAGTAAAAATGAAAACATGACCACGAAACCTCATTCTAAGACTGTTCGAACGCAGATAAATCTCAAGAAAGTGAAGTCTCTGATCCTAAAAGAAAATCCGCCGACTCAAAGATCCATTACATTGAAACTAGGAATGTCTTTTGGCACTGTAAGTAAAATCATTCATAATGATTTGAAGTTAAAAAAAAATGTTTAAACCTAAAGTTCATCTGTTTTTGCCAAAGCATATTGCTGAAAGAAAAATAAATTGTAGAAAATTATATGAAAATCACCTAGCTGCTGAAAAATGGAAATTTGTGGTAACACTTGATGAGGCAGGGGTGTATTTAAGTGACTGTAATAAAAAAAAGATCAATTTTCTATTGCTCAACTGACGGGAACGACCGTACGAAAGGGCTTCGTCAGTGTACAGAAAAGTTCTCAAAGATATTCATGATAATTGCAGGATTTTGTTACAATGGTAAACTAAAAATAATAAAAGTCTCAGGTAAAGTCAAAATTAATTCACTCTACTATCAGCAGAATATTTTAGAACCAATTTTTTAAGAAGAAATTTCAGTCTTATATGGAAAGGACATTGATAAAGTTGAGCTTCATATAGACAAAGCCTCTAGTCCCACGTCTAAATCAACTGCCGCTTATTTAGCAATGAAAGAATCAGAAACAGGAATAAAGTATAATCCGTTTAATGAAATACCTATAAAATCACATGATGCTTCTCAAATGTACTTTTCCCGCTTTCGGTTTATTAAAACGAGCCTTAGGAAAACGGCATCCAGAACACTGAATGGACTTGGGGAAAATGTTCAAGAGGAATGGGTAAATTGACATGACAGTACAGTGGAATTTCGATCTATCGTTTTTCAAGGGACCGATTGAAATGAACGATAAATGCGGGAAAACGATAGATGCGGAAACATAACAAAGCAATATGATCGTTGGGACTGGATAAAAGGAACGACACATACAGAAAAACGATGGATCCGAAAACGACCCATCGAGATTCCACTGTACTTAGAAAAAAATTACTTTCATGGGAAAATTCGAGCTAGAGCTATTGCCAAGTACCATGGCTATCAGATAGAAGCAAATCACCGCGAAAAATACGGCATTTATACATAAAACTCAGCTATCAAAATCGTTTCCATAAAGTGCGAACGATCCTCTGTATCTTAATGGAGGTATTCTAATGACAGGAGAAATATAACACAAACTATTTACTATCACGAGCGTTCTACTAAGCATACACGGGTGATGTGCAAATGCATCCAAAAGAAAATCAAGTTCTGTAATTAGTCGAATTGATTCTAAATTTAGGAAACAAACACATTCAAAAGAAAACTATTGGAGAGAGGTTTTAAAACAGAATAATAGATATGTTAAGTTTCTGAGTAAACCTGAGCTAGCATTTAGAGGCAATACAATGATATTTTTTCTTATTTTTACGGAAATTATGTTATTTATCGTGTTTACATTGTTTATGCGAGTTTGATGATTTTTAAAAACATCTGATTAAAACATACGCCAACTTTGGATCTCGTTGATCAGATTATTTTTCTTATCCCATTTGTGATGAATTCATCGCGAGTGAATGATGAATCGATGAATTCATCATAGAGGTGCCACCTTCAGGTCCCACCTATGAATTTTCTCTAATCTATATATATAAAGCAGTTCCGTAACTGACTCACTGACTGACATACAACGCACAGACCAAACCGCTGGACCTAAAGGGCTGAAATTTTGCATGGTGATTCTTCTTATGGTGTAGGGGTGCACTAAGAAAGATTTTTGAAAAATTCCTCTTAGATTTTTTCAAATTAAATTTTTAAGTTGTTTTTGTAACTTTTTTTTAAGTTTGCATTTAAAATAATAATTTGAGGGTTATAAAATTTATATCACGAGAAAGATCCTAAAAGTTCCTTTAAAATGAAATCTTTTTCGAACCTGTACCTCCCTTTTCTGATTTTTGGTGAATTTTTCAAGATTAATTTTTAGAATTTAATTTATTAAATGCTGATCCCATGATTTCTTTTTCTGGTACTTTAAATTAATTTATCGTCACGTGCATAACAACTAAATAGACAAAAAAAATTTTTATCTTTCTAATGTAGCAGACTATTGGATATTATCCAAAAAAATATCCCCTACGATTTTTTTCTAAATATATATATATATATATATATTTTTTTTTACATCAATTGTATACATTGATCGTCGCATTTATTATAAATATATATATTTATTTTTTTGGCATTAATTGCATACATTGACCGTTGTATTTAATTTGAATGTACTCCGTAGCGAAGCGCGGGTTTTCAGCTAGTCTATATATAAAACAGGTCCGTGACTCACTGACAGATAACGCACAGTACAAACCACTGTACCTAAAGAGCTGAAATTTTGCATGGCGATTCTTCTTATAGTGTAGGGGTGAACTAAGAAAGAATTCTGAAAAATTCTTCTTAGATTTTTTTAAATTAAACTTGTAAGCTGTTTGTGTAGCATTCTTTGCTTTTAAAATAATAATCTGAGGGTTATAAAATTTATATCAGGAGAAAGATCATAAAAATTCCTTTAAGATGAAATCTTTTTCGAATCTTTGCCTCCATTTTCTGATTTTTGGTGATTTTTTAAAAATTAATTTTTAGAATTTAATTTATTAAATGCTGATCATGAAGTTTCTTTTCTTTTTGTGATACTTTAAGCTAATTTAGCGTCACGTGCATAGCAACGAAATAGACAAAAAAAAAATTTTTTTTTTCTTGCTAAGGCGGCAGAGGATTGGACATTATCCAAAACAATTATTAAAATACAGTAAAAGAAATGTTCCTCAAACTCTACTATATTCTTTAGTATGTTCTATTAGATTTAATTTGAATATTTTCTTCATTATTTTATCTAAAAAATGTCCGTTACGATTTTTTTATGAATATGCTTTTAAATTAATTTTACGTCACGCGCATAACAACGAAATAAATTGACAAAAAAAAATATTAAAATATGGTAAAAGATAAAATTTAACCACTAGACTAATTGAGAGGGAAGTTTTTAAGAATTTAATTCAAATTAGTATGTTTTATGGATATTAAACATGCAAATTAATTGCATACATTTACCGTTGTATTTAATTTGAATATTTTCTTCTACATTATTTTGTTTATAAAAATATCCGTTACGATTATATATATATATATATATATATATATATATATATATATATATATATATATATATATATATATATATATATATATAGGTACGCTAGCCAGGTCCGCGGGTTTTGTAAAATGGCGAGCGCTACGATGTGCGATTCTTTGGGACAGAGGTTATTAATAGATGAAGCAATAAATTTGGTTAGATCGCACTGATGTGTGTCTCCTTCCACTATGCCATCGGACCACTATCGACTGCAACTTAAGTTAAGAGGTGTTCGAACAACATCGTTAATAAACGGGCGTGAAACGAAGCACGTCATATATATATATATATATATATATATATATATATATATATATATATATATATATATATATATATGTATATATATGTATATATATGTATATATATATATATATATATACACTGCTGGCCACCCAAATTGCAACACCAAGAAAGACAAGAGATATCACGACAAAATTTATTTTGTAGATAACATGTTGACCAAGTATCAAATGATTAAATTTATAGACTTATGTGAAGTCATTCCATTCTGCCGTCCACATCCTTCTGTCATCGCACCATTGGCGGCGGAGACGTCTGTGGTTCTGCGTCAAGGGTAGACAAAGCAATGGACGTCTTGCGGATAGACCACTCTGCTGTAAACGGCGTCGAATGGTACGCGCAGACACTGGATGATGCGTTACAGACTGCATGTGCTGTGCTATGGTTCGTGATGTAACTGAGCGATCCGTCACTGTCATGCGCACAATTTGCCTGTCATCACGTGAAGTGGTGCGCTGAGGTGGATGCGATCGAACACGCCGGTCCGTCATACCCTCCTGCATCCAACGATCACATATCCGCATTACAGTTGTTTGGTTTCGTCCAACACGACTACCGATTTCTCTGATAGATAATCCACAATCTCGGTAGGCCACTATCCTTCCTCTGTCGAACTCGGATACTTGATCAAAAGATGATCGCTGTTTTCGACGAGGCATAATTGATCGTTTTTTTGAAAAAACCACAAGAAAAACACAATTGCCGAACTTGAAATCGTCGAAATCTCCAAGCCTTGAATAGCACTTTGAAGTGGCGCCACAGGCGCGTGATGTGCGTCTGCGCTGAAATTCTAATCATTTACATATCTCACCTCCGCTAATGCATGTTGTAAATTTCATGTTATTTGCATGTTTCCTTCAGGGTGTTGCATTTACAGTGGCCAGCAGTGTATATATAAATGAGTTAAGGTTTACTTGTTCGAAAGTAATAACAGTTTTAAAAATGTTTCTGGAGATACTTATTTCAAATGCAATTGCTGAAAGCTCATTTTCAGTGTTGAAATTACTTAAAAATTATTGAAGAGGCTTGCATCAAAAAGACCGAAAAGTCGTTACTATGCATTGAATCAGATGTAATGGACTTTGATAATTATGATGACATTAGCGATACACTATCTACCAATAAGTATTTGGGCACCCATGCAAATAACGATATCTGCGGTCCTGATATACATCACGTCCTCCGCCGTTAAAAATCGTGTAGGAAACAACATTGGCATTAGTCGCATGCAAGATGCCACGAAGTGCAGAGTTATCTGATTTCGTGAAAGTTGTAATCGTCGGGTATATTACAGAAATGGCCGATCCTCAAGGGACATATCTAGCTAGCTGAATTCCCCCAAATCGACAGAGGCCTATGGGGAAAGGTTTTTTTTTATATATATAAATGGAATAATTTCTGCAAGTAGGGTAGACCAGGGCATGTTGGCCATAGGGGCACGTTGGCCCATCTGCGATATTTTTCAAACTATCCGGTAGGTTGCGTTACTAGCTAAGCGACGTGTATCTTAGCGCGTTTTCTTTCACCCATAACAGCGTCAGCAGCGAAGCAATAAAGCGACAGCCACTTCAAATTTTCAAATTTTCACTGAAGTGAGTTTTTTTTTTAACTTATAAATAATCGTTTCTGATTTGTTTCTAAATTAAAGTTTCACTTAGGTGAATAGCAATCTAAAAGATCGTTGTTTAGAGCTAATTTTCTACCTACTGATTTGAAAAAAAAATATCAACAGAATATTTGGTACAACGATCAAAAGCCAAAATGGCGATAGGGATCAAATTAGCCCAGTGGCACGAGATACCCCGCAGTCCAAGAGTTTGTTTTCTACATTCATAAGCCTATAAAATTCAATTAAAATTGTCAATAAATCAGGAGAAGACTGGATTCAATGTACCAGGTGCAATCGTTGGGCACGTGAATTATGTGTCACTGGGGACACGATATTTTATGTTTGCATTCATTATGATGATGAAAAAGATCGATGAAGGCAGTAATTAAGTTGGACAAAATATCTTTTCTTATCCTTTGTGTCTTTTATATGCCACAGTAAAATTACATTTGATATTTTATGTGTTTTTTCATTTCCATTAGTAATCCGAAAATCAAATCAACTTAGAAGGCCAACCTGCCCTGTTCGATGGGGCAGGTTAGCCCAGTGACTTGACGTCCTGCTGAGCCTCATATAGAAAATATTAATTAATATTTTTCAAATTTTCTCATACGTGGTTATGCTTTAAAATGTACTGGTTGTACAAACTAAAAAAATTAAAATTGTAATAAATTTAAAAAAAATATTGAAGAAAAATGGGCCAACAAGCCCCGGTCTACCCTAATAATTTGGAAAAGGCTACACACATTTTTTCATCGGAATTTCAAAATACTAAAGACCCAAACCATTTGGTAAAATGAACGCAAAATTTATATCTTGGAGGAATTTTTGCTTTGACTCTGAAACATGATCGAATGTAGTGTGACAAAAAATTTAGTTTCATTCAAAAATTTCAAGAAAGAAATCTTCTTTTCTGATATTTTTGCTTAAAAAGCTGACACTTTCTCTCTCTCTCTCTCTCTCTCTCTCTCTTTTCTCTCATTCATACACCCACACACACACAGAGAGAGAGAGAGAGAGAGAGAGATGCACATTCATTCAAAATTAACTGATGCTATTTCCACGTATTCCCAATGGGGCATTCTTCCAAATCATTTCTTACAACTGTTTTTGGACAACGGAACTTTCTAGCCAACAGGAGATATCGGATTCGAATTCCGAGTCAGGCAAAGGTTTTATGAAGCTGAGACAGGGAAATCGCTGTATATTTTCCCTAGTACAACTTTCTATTTGAGCTGCAGTCATACTTTAGAGAGGGAATCTGCCCAAATATATGGCGCACATTCCCTTGACTAAATTCAGGTGTCCACTGCTGTTTGGACAGAGCACCTGAATCTGAACAGCTTGTCTTAAACGAAATAAATCTTTTTTTGCCGAACGCGAAGGCTTTTTTTTAGTATTAGATAATTGCTAGACATTCGCCTGTATGTACACTGCGAAACTACTGGCCATTCATTTAAGGAAGCCAGTATTACCCCCTACAAGCCGGTCCCGTAATTTAGAACTGAGCCAAGTGACGAGACCGGTACACTTGACCCCACACCTCTAGAGGTAAATTTGAGAAGTCGGAGGACATTGCAGCCACGACAGATTTTTCGTGCACCAGCCGCCTTTAGTGTGCACGGTGGTGGATTTGTCAGTGACGAGCATCGAACCAGTGACGTGCGAAATAAATCTAAAAGTTGCTAAGCAGGAGAGAGAGGAAAATTTCTATTATTAAATGCTTTTAAAAAATTTGCTAAAAAAATGCAATGAGTAGGTAATCATAACTGAAAATGGAATATAATATATTAGAAAATAAACACAATATTCAAAATCTTCAATTAATTCCGATACTTTACAAATACTACAAGTTTATGATTAATACTTGTTTGAAAGTAAACAAGTTTATCACTGAATCACTGAATATATTCCATAAACATTTTTAAATGTATTGTTTCTTTCATGCCTTATTTACATAATTTTCAAAATTCTTAGAATTTGAAGTTGATTACTTATCCTTCAACAAGCGTTTTAGAAAAACATGTGTCTCTGTATGACAAAAATTAATTTTCCTAAAATATATTATTTAAGTACTTTACATTATCCCATTACAACCTCAAAATGCTTCAGCGTAATACACTCATTACCTTTCTTTTCAACTCAACATCATGCTATCCCACTTTTCATTAAATTTCGGAAGCTGAAATTGAAGCAAAAAATTTCCTTTAATTTCTACCGCCTGACACCGATTCGTAAATTACAAGAAAACTGCATTCAATTGTAAGTCAGTGTCCTTGACTTCTTAAATTTGCATTCCTTTTATTTTTAGAAGGATTCTTATATTGGGATAGTGTATGATAGTCCTTCCATGTGCTATTGTGGGACAGAACGATTTAGAGATTATGATAAAAAAAATTCTTTTAGTATTAGATAATTTTATATTTGGTGATAAAAGTCCTAATAGTATTTTCAGATATACTCACCTTCTAAATTTTCCTTGTTTCGCCTTATCAAAACAAATTTTAAATAGAAATTCTGCAAAAGGAATTCAGTTTTATTTACATATCAAGTACTTTAAGTTGACTAGCAATCTTTCTTTTAATTCAATAATATGATTCAATGGCAGGACCAAAGACAGAGTAATTCCTTTTCAATAATTTGAGGATAAACTTCGTCAATTTGGCCCTGTTTACGTTTGAGTGGTGTTCTGTAAGAACAATCGATGTATAGTTCAGCAAGTACCAGTGAATCAGCTTTTGAGAGGTTCGTTTGAGAAATGGACTGAAAATAACTAAAAGAAAATCCCTCCCATTCTTCAACTGACGGGTTCGATCACCAGTGAAGCATGATCCAAGCTCTCGTCAGTATGATTGATAATGGATCACCAGCAACATATGAAAAATATTCATGGCGAAAAATTGAACATTGTTAAATAAATAAATCATTGAAATTAGCAAGTTCTTACTAACTTGCCTTAAAAATGAAAGGGACAATCTATGAGGAATGTGGATTAAAATTCCTCACCTTGTAGGGATAGTTTAGTTAGTAGCATTCCAACTCGATCTCAAGAGCCTAGTGATCCATCCCCTGTTCTTGAAGATGGTCGTTATAACCTTGTATGTAAACTTAACCTTTTCCTTACGGGGTGGGATAGCATGTATCCCAAGAATACGGGACCAAGGATAAATAAATAAATATATATATATATATATATATATATATATATATATATATATATATGTATGTATGTATGTATGTATATATATACAGTTGGTTCTCTGTTTAACGACGCTCTACTTAACGACGATCTCTATTTAAAGACGATATTTCCCGGTCCCGGTCCCTCCGACGTAAAAAAATTCTATTTTAAGACGATTTTGTTTCTATTTAACGACGATTTTTTCTTACATGATAAACTTTTTCTTCAACATTTTATCTACAGGAGGGTTACTTTCTGTGGGGAAGTTTGATTTCAATAACAGACACGGAATTTCCTTTATGTTTGTTGCAATCATAGACTTGTTGCAGTGGAAAAAACCGGGGGAGGGGGGGATTACAGTTTCTCGGAAGATCGAACATTCTTCCCTGGTGGATCGAATTTCTTAGTGCGGGTGTGGAATCACTCTATTGTACCTACCATGTTGTCATGTGATTTACGAACTGTCCAAAAGCACCCCTCTCTCACTCCTTCTGGGAAGCACATGTTCATGTTTAGAGAATTCATGGTTGGGTGTAGGAGCTCATTCCAGTACGAATACGAGGTGAGCAGAGCAAAATGTCATCAAAGCGAAAGCATCTTACGCTACACGAAAAAGTGAAAATTATTGAAAACTTGTAAGAAAGTGTTGGAAGAACAAAAGTCCAATTCGCAAGACAATTTCAGCTACCCGAGTCTACTCTCAAAGGCATTTTAGCAAGCAAAGAGAAAATTCTTGAAGCAGCACAAAAATTTGGTTTGGGATCCAAATCCAAACGGCAGAAAATTCAATGTGGCCGATCAGAAGAGTTTGAGAAGGCAGTCCTGCAATGGTTTCATCAAGCAAGAGCATCTAACATTCCAATTTCAGGAGTGAAATTTAAAGAAAATGCTATTATTCTAGCAGAAAAGTTTGGAATGCAAAATTTTCAGGCTTCGGCTATTTGGCTAACAAAGTTCAAAGAAAGATACGGGCTTGTATTTAAAAGCATATCTGGCGAAAGTGGCTCCGTAGATGAAAAAATAGTGGATGAATGGAAAATAGTGCTGAAGTGGATATTAGATGGATATGATGAGAAGAACATATTCAATCCAGATGAGACGGGCCTATTCTAAAATATGGTGCCTAATAAAACCTTAACGTATATGGGCGAAAAGTGTTTTGGTGGAAAACACAGTAAGGAACTATTGACTGTTTTACTGTGCACTAATTCGGATGGATCTGAGAAATTTCCACCACTAGTTATAGGCAAATCAAAGCAACAAAGGTGTTTTAAGAATATCACCAGGAAACCTTGTGAGTACCGCAATAACAATAAAGCGTGGATGACATCACAAATTTTTATTGACTGGATTAGAAAATTTGATGAAAAAAGTTTTACTTTTAATCGACCGATGCACTGCACATACTCCAAATACCCCTGGACTTACAAATTTGTCTATCAATTTCTTACCAGCTAATTGCACTAGCAAGTTGCAGCCATTAGACCTGGGTATCATTCGCGAAATGTAGAACAAATTTATGAAGATATTGTAAACGAAAACATAGTTTCAGACGAAGAAGGTGAAGTTGAAGACACGGAAAACGAGACACTGCCACCGTCTTACACAGATGCAATTTCTGCTCTAGATGTTCTCCGACGCTATATTACATCGAAAATGGAAGGTGACTCATTTAACATTTTAGAAAATCTGGAAAAGAGAATATCGAAAACAAGGCGAATGAAGCAATCAACACTTCTTGAATTTTTTAAAACGTAATTTATTGTATTGTTTGTACTCTTTTTTTTTCAATGTAATTTAAAATAACTTTTTGTGAATAAAATAATGATGATAATAAAAATAACATTTTTAAACACTCCAATATATTAAGAAATATATTGACAGTCCTAAGCCTGCAAAGTGTGAAGGGAAATGTTATTTTTTCACAAATTCTGTTTAAGGACGATCTCTACTTAAGGACGATTTTTCACGGTCCCTTGAAAGTCGTTAAACAGAGAACCAACTGTATATATATATATATATATATATATATATATATATATATATATGTGTGTGTGTGTATATATATGTATGTGTATATATGTATGTATATATATATATATATATATATATATATATATATATATATATATATATATATATACATATATACATATATATGGCCGTTCTAACAAAGGGGTATGAAATTTCCTGTTCTGTAGAGAGAATGGGAAAAATAATCCCCGTAAGCTAAAGGTTAAAAGAAATTAAAACCTTCAAAATTCACATCTCTTACAAATTGAGGTAGCAATCGTTAGCATTTTTGCACTTGTTATGAATGCTTCAGCACGATACAGAATATAAAACACTCTTTCCTAATGTAAGCCATGCATGTTTGAATGCATAAAAAAACATGAATTAATGTATCTGTAAAGCCAGGGCTTGGGAACCGGATACATAAATGAATGTCCACTCGCATCGTTAAAGCCCATGCTCTTGTTTAGTCAACACATGCGCACTTTTCGCTATAAAAACTTTTTCCGCGAGTCACTTGGTCCAAATAATAATTTTCAGCATGATTTTCCTAAAAACAAAAAATGAACATTTTTTTACTGCATTTCGGAAAGGCACGTACTTTCCTAACAAAGAAATTATATCGTTCCGTTACAATATACGTCGGCAACAATGGTAAGATCTGCCGATTCTCAAGGTTTTAAGGGGACAAGGGATCTTCAAACTCGAATTTTTAAATTTTCAATTTTTTAACTCTATATACAAAATGAGAAAAAATAATTTTCTTTTTTTTCTACATTAAAATCCCTTAGAATTCAAAATAAGGAATTATTTGCAGAATAATGGAGGTTTTTCAAATTTTTTCAAAAGTGCTAACGTTTTTCAAAATGCTCTATGCGCATTCTGTATTAATTAGAGTCTTTAAATTTTTTATTATCAGTTTACTATCTATATGTATAAAACAGTTCCGTAACTGACTCATTCATTCATTCATTCATTCACTGACTGACTGACATACAACGCACAGACCAAACCGCTGGACCTAAAGGGATGAAATTTTGCATGGCGAATCTTCTAATAGTGTAGGGGTGCACTAAGAGAGATTTTTAAAAAATTCTTCTTAGATTTTTTTAAATTAAATTTTTAAGCTGTATTTTAAACTTTTTTTACGTTTGCATTTAAAATAATTCATTGAGGGTTAGTAAATTTATATCACGAGAAAGATCATAAAAATTTCTTCAAAATGAAATTTTTTTCGAATTTTTACCTCCATTTCCTGATTTTTGGTGAATTTTTAAAGATTAATTTTTAGAATTTAATTTATTAAATGCTGATCACGTGATTTCTTTTTCTGGTACTTTCAATAAATTTATCGTCACGTGCGTAACAACTAAATAGACAAAAAAAAATTTTTTTTTCTCTTTCTAATGCAGCAGACGATTGGATATTATCCAAAAAAAATGCATATCCCTTACGATTTTTTTTATAAATATACATATATAGATAGATATATATTTTACATCAATTGTATACATTGATCATCGCATTTATTATAAATATATATATTTATTTTTTGGCATAAATTGCATACGTTGACCGTTGTATTTAATTTGAATGTACTCCGTAGCGAAGCGCGGGTTTTCAGCTAGTATGTATATAAATATAAATGTGCATTTAATATTTTTTTTTTGTAGGAATCTAGTCTTCAATAATTTTTTCTATACTGCCCGTTATTTTTTTATTTTTTATTTTATTTAATGGTATGTAAATTTGAAAAATATGTGTGATTTCAAAGAATTATGCACAGTTTTGTAACAAACACTTCAATTAACAATTCTGAGAAATTTGGAAGATATCAGAAGGAAATGAATACGCAGGGAGCCTTTTAAAAAATTCTAGCATTTTTGAAGAATTTTTTGATAAACTGGTCTAATTCCTCCCCAAAATACTTATTTGTGAATTAAGTCTCTTCATTGTAGTAGAAAAAATATTAGTTATGCTCATGTGGTATATAGTGTAAAATATTGAAAATTAAAGAAGAACGAGATTTAAGGTCCCTTGTTCCCTTAAGATGGCGTGGAATTTTTTTCAATTGAAGTTTGTTTTGATGCTATATCATTCAGTCCTATTATATTGTACAATATACCTATGAATACCTATGAATATTGTAAATATAATTAAGTCCTATTTATTGAATGTCAATGATGCACTGAATGCAAAAAATTAAAAAATAGTTCTGCAGCAGTACGATCAATCTTCCTCTTATAACTTTTAAAAAACAACTGTGCTGTTGATGCTTAGCGACGAGGATTGATGACTGTAAAGAAATTGACTAAGATGATTGTAAAGAAATTCGCTGGTTGTAAAGTAATTTGTAAAGTAATTCGTGTATAAGCAAATTCATAAAAAATTATTTTCTAGTAAATAATATGATTACAAAATATAGTAATTTATTTCTCCGTTAAACTGTAACTCTTCGACTGAAGTTAATTTTAGATTATCGCATAATTAATGTTTTACCGTCAAAAAGTGTATCCTTGCTTTAGAGAAAGTTCATTCTGATTACGCGCTTGTTCCTTTTATCAATTTATACGTTAAGTAATTAAAAAAAACAAAAAAACAAAGAGAGAAGTAGAGAAAAGACATCAGTTGTTCATTTGAAAGTAAAAAAAAAAGAGGAACTAATTACGCAAATTTATTCGGTTGGGATGAAATGCAATAAATTTGTTAGGAGCTAAATTTTTTATCCAATTAATACTAAAGTACTGTAAAGAATATTTTCTTATTTCCCTCAAAATTTTCTGAATTGAATCGTTCAAACCATCTTATTTTTCACGGTTACCGCATTTTATTCTAAATTCGCTATAATCTCCCATTCTCAGTAAACATCAGTGAATAGCAAGTTTTTTACTTTTTATTTTTTTATTTTATAGGTATAAAAAAATTCAACATGATGTTAGACAAGTCATTGAAAATTAGCCTTCCTTACTTCATCTGGATAAGTAATTAAATAAGTAAAATTGATTGATTCGACTTAATTAAATTAGAACATCCATCTCGAGAATTTAAATAAACGAAGTTTGCCTTCTCAGCCTTTATAGAAACATAATAATGGAGCCTGGTTTTTCAAAATAATGATAAACAACCATTATACCTAGTTTCACAATGAAATAATGAGCATCATTGAAAATAAAGAAATTTGGTTGATTTTGGTGGATTAAATGAACTAAGTTTGTTTTCCTAGCCCTTGTAGAAAAACATTATAATGGAGCCCGGTTTTTGAAAATAATGATGAAGAACCATTATGTATAGTTCCACAATGAAAGAATGATGAAGCATCACTGTGAATAAATAAATAAATAAATAAAATATGTTAAACAAATAAGAACAGACAGCATCCTGTGTCGTTAGCCTAAAAAGAAAATTCTCCCCCCCCCCCCTTAGAAATGATCAATGGCAATAACCGTCCAGGTACATTCTACCAGTGATACTTTTATTGTAATTGAGGAAAAAAGTTCAGAGGTTTCTAAAAATATCAAAGGGACAAAAAGTTTGATAATTATCGCTGTTAGTTTCACGGAAAAATATGAAGGTTATTTTAAGTCAAACATAATCGGAATTTTTGTTCCACGTTTTAAATTTTTATTTTGCTGTTTTGTTATTCAGTATAATTAATAATGAATTCCAGTAAACGAACTTTTTAAACTTGATTCTGATGTAAGCTTTTAGGGACGTCCCTTTTCAATCGAATTAACCTAAGTACGAACTATTAGAGCTTGATTTACAAATTGAACACTTGCACCCACACATAAACACATACATATAAATATAAATATATATATATATATATATATATATATATATATATATATATGTAAATATAAATAAATATATATATATATATACATACACACACACACACATATATATATGTGCGTGCGTGCGTGTGTGTGTGTGTTACGGCCAATGCCCGAAGTCTGGCCAATTCGCGAAATAGCTCGCCACTTCTAGACTAAAGCTCGGAATAAACGGAATTTTACGACTATGCTGGATTTGGCCGGCCAATTCTCGATGCACCCGACAATCAATGACCAGTTTGTTATTTGTCCAGGGAAAATTGTCCTTTTCTCTTTGGTTTTGAAGTATTTTTTCTTTTTTTTTATCTAAACTAAAGTGATTTTCACAGTAGTAATAACATCAGTTAGAACTGGTATGATCAACTCCCGTAGCTGTATGATCAGGCTCCGAAAAACTTCTATGTAGTTTTGGCCACTCTTTCTTGGACAATTCGCAAACTGGCCATACATTGTCGGGAATCGATCACCAATTGGCCGACCAAAGCCCGAACAAAAAGTAAATTCTCCATTATCTCGGGCTTTGGCCAAATGAGTTGGCCAAAGGTAGTGGGCAGCCATTTTATGAATTGGCCAAACTTCGGACATTGACCGTAACACACACACACACATATATGTATATATATATATATATAAGAGAGAACGTAAGATCTGTAAGACACACACATACACACATATATATATATATATATTTATTTATTTATATTTACATATATATATTTATATATTTCATATACAGTTGGTTCTCTGTTTAACGACTTTCAAGGGACCGTGAAAAATCGTCCTTAAGTAGAGATCGTCCTTAAACAGAATTTGTGATAAAATAACATTTCCCTTCACACTTTACAGGCTTAGCACTGTCAATATATTTCTTAATATATTGGCGTGTTTAAAAATGTTATTTTTATTATCATTATTTTATTCACAAAAAGTTATTTTAAATTACATTGAAAAAAAAGAGTACAAACAATTCAATAAATTACGTTTTAAAAGACTCGGGTAGCTGAAATTGTCTTGCGAATTGGACTTTTGTTCTTCCAACATTTTCTTCCCAGTTTTCAATAATTTTCACTTTTTCGTGTAGCGTAAGATGCTTTCGCTTTGATGCCATTTTGTTCTGCTCACCTCGTATTCGTACTGGAATGAGCTCCTACACACAACCATGAATTCTCTAAACATGAACACGTGCTTCCCAGAAGGAGTGAGAGAGGGGTGCTTTTGGACAGTTCGTAAATCACATGACAACATGGTAGGTACAATATAGTCATTCCACACCCGCATTAAGAAATTCGATCCACCAGAGAAGAATGTTCGATCTTCCGAGAAACAGTAATCCCCCTCCCCCGGTTTTTTGCACTGCAACAAGTCTATGATTGCAACAAACATAAAGGAAATTCCGGGTCTGTTATTGAAACCTAACTCCCCCACAGAAATTAACCCTCCTGTAGATAAAATGTTGACGAAAAAGTTTATCATGTAAGAAAAAATCGTCGTTAAATAGAAACGAAATCATCTTAAAATAGAATTTTTTTACGTCGGAGGGACCGGGACCGGGAAATATCGTCTTTAAATAGAGATCGTCGTTAAGTAGAGCGTCGTTAAACAGAGAACCAACTGTATATATATATATATATATATATATATATATATATATATATATATATATATATATATATATATATATATATATATATATATATATATAATATATATATATATATATACAGTGGAATCTCGATCGATCGTTTTCGGATCCATCGTTTTTCCGTATGTGTCGTTCATTTTATCCAGTCCCAACAATCATATTTCTTTGTTATGTTTCCGTATCTATCGTTTTCCCGCGTTTATCGTTCATTTCAATCGGTCCCTTGGAAAACGATAGATCGAGATTCCACTGTATATATATATATATGAAAAAGCGAAAGCGCTCTACTTATTTAAAGCCTATTAACTATCGTTTTAGTTAATCTGCTCTACAAAAACATAAATTTGAAATTATTGTTAATGTTTTTCTGTTGTAAAATCAATCATAAAATGATAGGCTTTGGCTAGTTTATATTTTTATGCCAATTTATATATTCGAAGACGATTATATGTACGTAAGGAAACTGTCGAGCTATATTTCGCAAGATCAAAGTTAGGAATTTTTCCTTCGCGTTCAAACTTCTGAAAACGAAAGTGTGAATCAGTAAAAGTACGACTGCATTTATTTCATTAACAAGTGAAAGCTGGAATGTCGAAATTGAAACCTTCGAAAGATTCTCGGAGGTGGAAAAAACGTGGAAAAATGTGTCATACAAAACCCCACCATAATGGAGAAGATGTATAAGTAGCGCCATCTACCGGCAAAATTTTATACTTTCGACTCCCAACAAAATAATTTTTGTGCAAAGATGATTGTAAAGAAATCCGCTGGTTGTAAAGTAATTTGTAAAGTAATTCATGTATAAGCAAATTCATAAAAAATTATTTTCTAGTAAATAATATGATTACAAAATATAGTAATTTATTTCTCCGTTAAACTTTAACTCTTCGACTGAAGTTAATTTTAGATTATAGCATAATTAATGTTTTACCGTCAAAAAGTGTATCTTTGGTTTAGAGAAAGTTCATTCTGATTACGCGCTTGTTCCTTTTATTAATATCAGTGAAAATGAAGTGCATTTCAACCAGTTAAAGAATCCGTAAGATTCGCATTAATTAATATTCAATTCTGACGAGCGTTTCAAAAAATGGGTCATATTTTTTTTTTCTCTTGGTTTAACGAGGCAGAAATTGCCTCAATATAAATCTAAAAAAAGTCAGTGCAGGGATAATGATTTTCTTATATAGGGGAAGAATATCGCAGCTCTGTCTTTACAGTACTACATGCATTACAAGATTGGCAGTTTGTCTTGTGTCCAGAATGTGAAAACTGAATTTTTTAAACCAATGTAAAGCCTATGTATGTTTTTAAAATGTACTATTTTTTCTTAGTTCGTAATAATTTTTGAAAGATCTAAATTTTGTTTTCACGAGAAACTATAACTTGCTTTATTAGCAAAGACCCTTTTCTTGTATTTTTTTCAATTATTCCAATGGAGCATTCCTGTATTCTATTTCTCTGCAAGTCGAAATTTTTCAATTTGTGATTTCTTTGAAAATTCAAGGCGAAAGATACTAGTCGCACATTAAAAAAAGAAATTGTGAATGAATTTTTATCAATTTATTTCAGAGAAATGCGAAACTCTGACACTCATAAAATTTTCGATCATTATAATTAATTATAATTATATTAGCTGCATGCTACAGATATTTAGACTTTTCTGAGTACTTTCTAAGAATAAAAATTTTGTGGCAAATATGCAATGAGTTTGTCCAAACAAGATTCAGTAGTTTGTGTGAAAATTTTTGGGGGAAATCAACCTATTTAAATAAAGTTGTAAATTCATTTAACGACTTCGGAATTTTTTAGTTTGGGATAAGCTAAGGACATACAGAACCTATTTTTTAAAATCATGAACATAAAATTATGGTAAAATAATCTTAAGTCAACGGTGTCGGTGGAAAAAAAAACTTCCCTTTAATTATGTTTAGAGGAATCAGCAATATGTTACACATGTTGGTAAACATTGGTCAGTCCGTTACCTGATTATGAAGATGATTTGTATTTTTATCCTATTCAGCTTCCAAACAATTCGCTTGTATGAAATTTTCCTGATGACTTGTTATATTTAGATTTTTTTCCCAAATACTTCTTATTTCAAACATTCTTTCCAGGTGTCTTTAATTAGTTAAGGTTCAAAATATTCAAAACAGAGAGATGTAAGACTTACACAAAGGCATTTTCGATTTTCTTAATATTCCAATAACTGAAACATTGTTTTCCTTTGTTAACGCTGGTATGTACTAACCCTATTAGATTCGCTGACCTCAGTGTTTACCTATAGAGAAAATTTGTCTACTATTTAAAGCTACATAAATGCTTATATTCCAATAAAAATGGTATTTTGAAATAGCGAAAACTTTTCTGCACCTTGCAACAGAATTCAATTTAAAAATTTCGTCCACCAAAGGAATTTATGAGCGTTTATACACACTATACCAGATTTTCCCCCGAATAATTCAAATTTTAAAATATTATTTGCAATTTTTTTTAAAAAACGAAAAATGCCCCAAGGTATAAAATTCTTTTCGCTATTACGGAGTACAATTTTTTGGAAAAAAAAAATCTTTAAATTCAAGTCGGCAATCCTTGAACAAATTTTCTTCATAGGCTAACAGTGATGTGAACGAATCCAATAGGGTTGGTACACAGTGAACTTAAACATCAAGTGAGGAGATTTCAGTTTTTATCACTAGCAATTACGTTGTACATTCGATTTCAGTGCTGAAATTTTATTCTGATATATACCATATTTCCTGCGCGAAAAAAATAGCAGCCTGTGTTAGGTGAAAAAAGGTTTTCGAAATATAAAACTGTGGCAATCTTTGACTTCTCTGGTCAAATAATATTGCGCAAATGCTTAGGAGTTCACAAGAAGTATTTTATGCACTAATACTATCCAAAAAAACATTGTAAAAGCTTGCGCATCAGAGTTTGCTTTTGAAAAGTTCTTGGTCATATCAGGAAAACATTTACAACTACATTTCAGAGAAAACTAAATCAGAGAAAATTCTTTTAAGTGATTAGCCTTTTATGAGGATTTTTTCCGTAGGTACATTTATTCTGACCAAAAAAAAAAATTAATTGAGGAAAGAATTTCTTTCATTTCAAATTCAGGTTGCGCGAAACCCCTGCGGCAGGTATGGGTGTTCGTGCTTTAAACTGCAGGTCCCAGGTTTTTTAACTGACAGTGTACGTGGTGTTTTTACCCAACCAACCATCTGCGAGAAAAACAGGGAAAATTACCGTCTATATGGAGACTATGACCAAGTTAAATCAAAAACTGAAAATCCCCCGAATTGCAATGTTCAGGCTCTACTTAAACTGTTCTACCCTCAGTAGGATGGATCACCTCCATATTGCTTAGCCTTATTCTTAATAAATTAAGATTTCTTTCACTCCGGAAGGATTATCCAAACAAACAGTCTGGAATAGGGCCAAACAAAAAGTGGCTGCGATCTCGGGTTCTCAGATTAATGATAGGGAGTGTTACCAATTTCCTTATAAGTATGATGTTTAATTCTCCTAAGATGTCATCTTCCATTCGAAATATCGTCTTGGTGGTACCTTGGAACATTCCGAAAATTTTCCCCATAGTTGAGAAAACACAAAAAAAGGGAGAGAAGACCAGCTTTTACTTATTTACGAAACTTCCTCCAGTGCCGTTTATATTAACAAAAGCACAGAACACCACTAAATAAAAATTCCGTACGTAAAGGACGTAGAAAATAGAGAACCAGTATAAAGAGCGAAAGAGGACCAAAAATTTTTCGAATTGTTGAAACTATTGTGCTAACCATAAACTGTGATCAGTTCCTACTCTTAGAAATTACTTTGCATAAAGGTACATTTTACAATACCTAAACTTCATTTTACGATCGATTTATTGTTCCGCTGACTTTCACTTGTTCAACAGCAGAGGAAATAATCGTCAAGACTCTGTCACATTGTTAGTTTTAAATGGCTTATGAGATATATATATATAGAGAACAATTATTCTGGGTTCTTAAGTCAAATTGACTCGAAGAAAAACCCTCCTATTTTTGTGGAAAATATTTCTTGTTATCCAAAATAAAGGAAATAGCATGCATGACCTTCTACACTGATGTATATTTAGTGTTATAATTGAATATATTACATTGCTAGAATTACCGAAAACTGTTAATACGGCTGAAAAGAAAAATTAGATTCTTTACACCTATATACGCGATGTTGTTTAAGTAAAACATTAATTTGCAACGTATCGAGTATCAAAACCGTTCTTCTGTGCCTGATAACAGGTATTTCATTATCGTTTATTTCCTTCAATACTTTCTACTTCAATTAAAAAAAATTTCATACGAGGGCTTAATTGCTTTGGCACATCATCAGCAACAGGTGTCGTCATTTGTTAGGCTGTAATAGAATGTTAATAGCTTGTCAAATCATATTTCGATCATCAGTTTCTTTTTTACTTTACGACCTGCAAGAAGAATTGATGAATGAAATTAATCTAGTTCTGGTGCAAAATTACGTCAAGATTTCTGTAGTGGCGTTCGCCTACGTTTCCAAGATCAAGGTTAGCATATTAAGATTAGTTTGATTTGTCGATTCTTTTATTCTCATGGTCAAGCACTTGCTATTCGGCCTCGAAATATAGGTAGAAGTGCTCAATTTTCCTTGAAATTCTTGGCTTTTCAATGGCAATTTCAGGCGGTCTTTAATATTTGTATTTCAAGGTTCATGAACATGTGATTTCACATTGATTTAATATTGTTATGTAAACAGACGCCCACAATAGTTATGATAGTTTATGCAATCACACTAATATAAACATTTTCTTACACAGAGTTTTTCATTTTTTTTTTGCATTCTAAGTCTTGTAAGATTAAGAATACATTATCACCCCTAAAAGCTTTATCGCTTAACTTTTTATCTCTAAAGCTTTTTTTTTTTTTTTTTTTTTTTTGGGGGGGGGGGGGGGGTTAATATTGGCAACTTGAAAATTTCCTACATTCTGTTCTGGGATACATAAAGCTTAATTTTACGCTAATAACATTAATTCATCATTAAAAAAACCTATAAAAAAGTCATTATTAATATTCTGAATTTCGATGAATAGAACGTCGATTTTTTTTTGGTGATTATTTTAGTTTTGGGGTTAATATTTTAAAATAAATGACTACCAGAAATCCTTTTTCTTGTATTGAAATGACATTTATCAATATTTAAGGAATAGAATTGGGTTTCTTATGATTTTAATTAGTTAGTTACTGACTAAAATCCAGGTAGAAATGGGAGTTTAATATTACACAATTGATTTATTGTTCTTTTTTACTTGTAATTCTAAAAATCTGCTCAGAAAAAGAGATTATAAAGGACCCATTGAACAGAAAAAATTATTCTAAACTTTCAAAGCTCTAACACCCATCTATAAAAATAATATTTAGACAGACACCTATCCTCAGCTCGTATTTTTTAATGACTAGTTAATTAGCTACAATAATAACGAGACATGTCTTTTACCAAGTTTCACTAGTCACGTTCATATAATGATTCTCCAATCGTATTGCACGCTTAATTGGTTAATTTTTACGCATACCAACAAAGAAAGAGCCCACTCTCAAGTCTCCCACAGACTTTTCTTTCATGAATATTTTTGCTAATGGGGTTACAGGATTTATGTTAAGGAAAGCAAAATTTGAAATTTCCACATTGGAAGCCATCCACAGTCAGACCCTATAGATCAGAATATCATAGTCATGGAAATACAGTGGAATCTCGATCGATCGTTTTCGGATCCATCGTTTTTCCGTATGTGTCGTTCATTTTATCCAGTCCCAACGATCCTATTGCTTTGTTATGTTTCCGCATCTATCGTTTTCCCGCATTTATCGTTCATTTCAATCGGTCCCTTGAAAAACGATAGATCGAGATTCCACTGTACTAGAATAAAGAATGATTTGGTTAGAAAATTCCCTTAAACGCATAAAAACTTCTAACAAACACATTTGTGCATCTTCTAGACTAGGAAAACTATGTAATAAATGAGTGAATCTCCCAGCGGAAAATACTGATGGCCTGATTTACATTTATTTGCTTGAATATACTGGATTGAAACTAATGCATTTGCGAGCTAATGCATCGATTGCGTGTCGAGATATATCAGCGAATATGGCATTCAAAGGAATATCGGAAATATACTAAATGAATCTAGGTTTGAAAGAAGGCATGTGGAAAATTACATACCATTATATTCATTATCATCTTATTTGCATTGCAAAACTATTTGCAGATATTATTTATTATATATACAAATAATAGACCACTATTATATGCAGAAGATACAAATTAAAATTTTGTTTGTTTATAAATGATCGGTAATCCTTGAGAGATAGGATTATATGTATCAGAGCTATATCTATTCCTGAACTATACTATGCATCATCTAATGACAAGCAAATATCGCCCGTGGTGATATCTGTCTCTATGGTTACCCCTTACTGATGATTTCTGAAGATCATTTTTGTTATTGACTTGAAACAGCATCACGTCGTTAAAAAAAAATGCATTGAATCGTTGGCAAGTTAATCACCTTGCAAAAGTATCTTTTAACTCAATTCTCTTAAAAGCTATTAATAACTAGCGATAGAATAAATACGAGGTGTCAAGATTGATATTCGTATATTTAAATATATCGAAAAATTAATGGACTAACTTTAGCAGTAAAAACTCTCAAATATGTTGTCAAAAAAAATTCATCAAAAACATCTCGATCGAAAATGGATTACAATCTCTGCTCTATCCTGTATATTCCACATCAAATACTGGTTGAGAAAAATAACTCCAGCCGGCTAATTTTGAATTAAACAGCTTCGTGAATACAATGTCCTTTTTAAAAATTACTCCGCCTGAAATTTTTTACAATGTAAGAAGTTCGAAATAATTCTTTTCACAAATTCATTCTGATATGATCATCTAAGAAAAAATCTTCTTTAACTAACTGATGTATCTGCAGTTTTTTTTAACTGTTTAAACATAAACATCGTTTAAAATATTACCTTTATTTTATTCACCTGGCATCTTCATGAAAAAAAAGCTAGGAGTATATAGACGATTTGAAAGAAATGTAGAACAATTCATGAAAGCTAAATGTGAGAAAACGCGAAATAAAAATTTCAGTAAATGTCTAATTTGAATATCTCATTGAAAAACATCAGAAAGTATTAACTGTATAAAGTAGGTACTTTCGTATAATTTAAGCTAAGATTTTTTTTTTCCTTTCTTCTCTTCCTAATACCGACATTTCATTCACATCATTATCCTGATGATTTTGACTTTCGAAACTGTGACAAATAAAAAACCAAAATTTAAGAAGCTAAATACCACACACTTTTCACAATAATATAGTATATACATTATTTTCCCATGGTCCTTGAAAAAAAGGGGAAAATCATAAATTTTTTTAGCTTTACCTCTTTTCTTTCTAGAAACGATAATTTAGTACAGTGGGAGAAATATCTTTCCTATCTTAAAGTAAAAAGTACAAGTTGTTATCTAGCTTTTAAGTATAAGTCTCATTTCATATCTATGAATGCAAGTATTCATCTTAACAATGGAAGTTACTGAAGCTACCAACTTCTCTTCAAGCTCTTGCCAATTGGCATAAAAAAGATTTTTTTTGAGGGGGGGGGGGGCTTCCAATCATCTCAAGAGAAATCATCCCACACGTAGTATGTTACTTGAAACTTAACTCACGGGCTCGTGTTTCATAACTGGTTTACAGAACATATATCTTATATATATATTTCTTCTGTCCGTGTGTATGTAACTGAACTCCTCCTAAACGACTGGACTGATTTTTATGAAATTTTGTGTGTGCGATTAAGTTGATTCGAAAATGGTTTAGATTCACAATTTGATCCGATAGAAAATGTTTTTATATTTTTAATTAATTAATAAAAATCCAACAATTTATAAGGGGGTGAGTCCGGTAAATGGAAACTGTTACAGTTTGTGGAATCTCCCCTCTGGATAATGGCTTCCACGTTAGGTTTAGTTAGTAAACAGCGAGCGAAAAGATAAAAATAAAGAAAATCAAAAAGTTTCAAATCATATATTAAACCAGAATAATAAATGAAAATAATAATCTTTGAAGTCAGATTTTATACTCTAAAATAGATCAGATCCAACGGCATATTGATATTCTCGACACTCGATGGAAAATTCGAATCAACCACGCTAAGTGACACGAGATCTTTTTTAATCGCTACTGCAGTCCCCCTCGCCTATATCTTTGTGCCTATTGAAGAGCTAAAGACTAAGATTCTATCCTGCTAACTTATTTCTGACTAAAACTCCTCTGACATTTATAATCACCAGCCCACAACAACTTTCCAATAGCGAATATGTTTCACTTTACTCAGTAGAACGCCGTGTAATCGTGGCGCATTCGGAAGGTCGCCCATTCGGAAAGTACCGTGCTCTCGGCCAGTGTTCGAATCCAGAGTTGTGTAACTTTTGCTAGACCTGTTATTTCGGGCTTTTTTTTAAGAATTTTTTATTTCAGCTTTTATTTTATTATTTTTTTAATTATTATTTTATTTTATTTTATTATTTTTTAATTTTAATTTTATTTTATGATTTTTTTAATTATTATTTTATTTTATTTTATTATTTTTTAATTTTAATTTTATTTTATGATTTTTTAAAGTATTATTTTTATTTATTTTTATTTTTTTCAGCTTTTTTATGATGAAATACCGAATATAGCTGAAATCTGAGGAGTTTATTATGCATTTATACATTTTTAATTGGGTTTTCATATTATTAATATGTATAACATTTCGTATACTTTTTTTTCTATGTTATTTATACTGCGTTTAGTTTTTTAATGGATTTTTATAAGTTTATTATAAATTTATATATTTTATGTTTTACTTTTCAGAATTTTTTGCTCCAATGATAAAGGGTAAATCTTTTCTATGTTACTTATACTGTGTTTAGTTTTTAAATTGATTTTGGTTAACAAATATTCTTAAAATTCCGGGCATCGCCGGGTACTTCAGCTACAATTACAACGTTTGAACAGGACAACGTCTGTCGGGTTCGCTAGTATATATATATATATATATATATATATATATATATATATATATATATATATATATATATATATATATATGTGTGTGTGTGTGTGTGTATGTATATATATACATATTATATATATATATATATATATATATATATATATATATATATATATATATATATATATATATATATATATATATATATATATATGTGTGTGTGTGTGTGTGTGTGTGTGTGTGTAACGAAAAAAATGCTTCCTCCTAAATTACATTTAACGCGTATTCCAAATTTTCTTTTTTAACAAAGCACAACCCCTCATCCAAAACGCGATCTAGAATTACATTAATTTATAATTTATACTACCTCTTAATGCTCTTTCCGAATCTTTCCCAGGCACTAAAATATTTCAATCCTGAAATGAATGCTTAGAATTCTATAACATTACCATATATGGTCCGAAACCGTAGGCTTCATTACGTTAGTATAATAAACAAGGCCTGTTTTCAAATTCTTACTTTCTAACAGATCACCGAAACGCGCGTGCCCCAATCTGGACTATTTCACCATAAACTGTAATCACATGAAAAACACGGAGATTAAAAAGCCATGTGATTAATTCTAACCAATTAAAAAATGTTATCCCTGGTGGTGAAATATGGAAATGTCCATTTCATATACTCTCTGTCGTTCTACGTGTCTCGTCTGCTCTCCTGCTAAGCCCGATGACCCCTACTGCTAACCTGATATCTTCTATCTATTGCTGAATTCAGTCTTCATGATACTGGAACCAAATAAAGTTCTTTGGACTACGTTTGTGCACTTTCTATGTTTACTCGGCTCCACGACTGTGTCTCCTAGTACTTAAAAAATGATTGCACATCTCTCCTTCCTAAATTCCATCATACCTTCATTGTGTTTACTATTACACACACACACAGACACACACACGCACGTATATATACAGGGTGGTTATAATTAAAGTTCCACTTTGAAATGGTCATAAAAGGAAAACTACTGGACCAAATGTTATCAAACTTGGTAATAGTTTAAAGGAGGTCATGGGAATTTCTTTTCCGCCAAAAAAAAAAAAAAGTTAAAAAACTCATCACCAGGGGGGGAAATGACGCTACATGCAATATTGTTAAACGAAATAAGACATGCAGACATCGGTTTAAAATGTGTTTAATCGTTTCTGAAACGTGTTACAAAGCATGTTCAATGTGGCGTCCACCATTTTCCGAAAGCAAGTTAAATCGCATTACTTCATTCTCAACAGTAGCCGTATGCTAATTACAAGCCATTGCGGTTTTGCGTAACCCCACAAACAGTTTCGTTTTAGAAACGATTAAAAACGTTTTAAACCGATATCTTCATGTCTTAGGGTCGAATTCAGGCTTCAAAATTCGCAAATTAGCGATTAAACGATTTCCGGAATGCGCACACTTTAAATGGTAATTTTGTTTAGGTGAATGTTTCTTAAGGGTATACAAAATATTAAACCCTTGTAACAAAAGGTTAAGTTAGATTCCGACCCTTATTTCGCTTAACAATATTACATACAGCGCCATTTACCCCCCTGGTGGTGAGTTTTTGAACTTTTTTTGTGGAAAAGAAATTTCCATGACCTCCTTTAAACTATTACCAAGTTTGATAACATTTGGTCCAGTAGTTTTCCTTTTATGACCATTTCAAAGTGGAACTTTAATTATAACCACCCTGTATATATATATATATATATATATATATATATATGTGTGTGTGTGTACAGTGGCGCACCCAGTGGGGGGGGCAAGGGGCCCTGCCCCCCCCCAAAGAAATAGAAATTGCATTATGAATATTGATTTTGCATTATAAATATTTTTAACCGTTCATCTCGGCCCCCCCCCCCCAAAAAAAAAGAAAAAATCCTGGATGCGCCACTGTATATATATATATATATATATATACTGGTGTCCAAAAGTTAAGCATAATTCGTAAAATGTGGAAGAACGTGAGTAAATATTGGTAAAACTTTTCAAAATCTCGTGGAGGATCACTGTTTGAAAGTGAAACATTTTGCATATTCAAAACATTTCATTCGACGTCGGCATGCGCAAAACATGTGCGCACGTCAGAACGAGTATAAAACTGGTTCAGGTGCCATACGGAGATCAGGCAGGTTATGTGCAATTGCTGTGCTGAGGAGCGAGTTAAACGATCAAAAAGGCCAAAGGATGGCACAAAGACGCTAAATGGTCATGTTTTTGAAAGGAAGAATTATTATTGGAATGCTGGAATGTGGACGATCTCAAACCGAAGTGTCTCAAATTCTGAATGTGTCTCAGTGTGGGATCTCAAGACTGTGGCAGAGGTTTCAAAGTACGGGAGGTGTTACCCGATGACCAGTACAAGTTCGACCAAGAGTAAAAACCGTTCGTCAAGACTGATATTTGGCAATAACTGCGCGACGTCAGAGGGACAGTTGTGCCAGACAACTCGGTTGAAAGCTCACAGCCGCCACAGGAGTGTGAGTTTCGAGGCAATCTGTTTAAAGGAGACTCAATCATGCTGGTCTGTATGCCAGACGACCAGCCGTTTGCATTCCTCTCAGGCCTGAGCATAAAAGCGCTCGTCTAAACTGGATTTTGAAACATCAGCACTGGAGTTTGCAACAGTGGGCCAATGTGATGTTTAGTGACGAGTCCCGGTTTACTCTGAAGACTGATTCTCGTCGGATAACGACAGGGAGGAAACGTGGAACTCGTTTTCACCCAAGAAACATCACGGAAAGACATCATTTTCTGTCAAAGGGAGTCAGGGTGTGGGCAGGCATAATGCTGGATGGCCACACAGACCTCCACGTCTTTGACACGGGGTCTGTTATTGCTGAAAGGTACAAAGACGAAGTCCTTGAACCTCATGTTTGCTTGTTTCAAGGTGCTGTCGGTCCTGGAATCATATTCATGGATGATAACGCGCGTTGTCACCATACGATCCTTGTCGACAACTTCCTTTAAAGTAAAAATATCCAGTATAAGTAAAAATACGATCGGGGCGCACGGAGGAAATTTGCATAAGACAGAGAGAGGCAAGACACCAATCACTGATGACAACACAGATCGGAAAAGAGAAAATTTTTTTTGGATTACACATTTTCCACATGGGTGCCATCATCGTGTTTTTGTTGACCGCTCGCAGAGCTGTTTTTTTTGTGCGTGAAAAACGCTTCCGTTTTTTTGTGATACGCGTACCGTTCCAACGCCTTCTAGGGTTTTCGCATGCGCTGAGCATTTTGCGACGGGAAAAAGTGGACGTTGCTATTCGAAAATTTCAAGTTTCTATACCTATAACCGTAACCGTGAGCGCCACTTTGTTGCCGTTCACAGAATCCCGTGCGCATACCTCTGAATAACTATATCTGAAATCTCATCTCGATCGGTGTGTGTGTGTGTGTGCATGTTCATGTACAAAAAAAATTAATCGACTCCTTTCGAAAAAATATATTATGATCTAAAAGTAATAAGATTAAAAATGTAAAAACTATATAAATATAACTTAAGATTAGGAATAGACGACCGGAATCATATAGTGGCTGCTGTCCCAACCTTCCACCACATGGACTTGGAATTTCGTAAGGCATACACGTTTTTGGGGCTTTCTCGTAGTATAGTGTCGGTTCGCCTGTATAGTGCTCCCATAATAAAGTAGCCAACAAAGTCCTCATGACGAAGTGCTGGCAACAGTGGCGCAAAAGTTGTAATCCAACAGTTTTTTTTCCTACACATAACATATAACTAGTTGGTACCCGTCAAAACATGACGGCTAGATAGTAAATAAATGCACTAATACACAAATTATACTCAACACATCACTGCCAAATGTTGAAAATCATAACAATGCGCAGAAACAAATTAATGTTTAAGCGGCCTCGTGTTTAGTGAGTATCTAGAGCCAGATTTTAAAATGTCACTGAGCATGCGCAGAAAACAAATTTTAATTGTAAATTATCGCTAATTAAACAGCACGAAATAAACAATTTCCATCAGGTTTAATCTTATATTTTACAAACATAATTATCATAAAAATAAAAATGGCAGAGAGATATCTAGAGAGACTCCTCGGCATTGAAACACGTCACTGAGCATGAGCAGAACTCAAAATTTAATTGTAAGTTATAGCTCATTAATAAAAATTGCAGTTACAAAAGCCAAATTTGACAAATCTACAGATTACAATCTTTCGTTTAAGACCAAAATGAAGTAAATTGATGCAGTAGTTTTCTCTCACGGACTGCCCAAAAAGTCGGCTTAGCAACGTAAATATATAGATTTTATATTTATGGATAAGTATTGTTTACATTCTTGTAAATTCTGAACTAACTTTTGCAAATTTTTCCCAGCTTGTAAGTACTGTAAATCAATAAAAAACAATTTCATCAAATCAATAATACAACAAATCAATAAGATTTCTTAAATATAATAATAATTAATAACTTGTATTGCAATAATCTAAACTAAATAATTAAGCTATATCAATTTATATATTATTATTTCAGTCTGTTTAAAATTTTCCTAAAACGTTTTTAAAATCACTGATGCTATATTGCATGCAATTATATTCTACCCTTCATCAATTTTGAGTGAATTTTCTTAACAATTACTTAGCCTCTTATACCCAGTGATTTCGCTTAAATTTCCGCCATTAAATTTACCTCATTCCATTATTAATTTATTAACTATAAGCTATTGATTTCGAACCATTAAGAAAAACAATGGCGTGAAATAAAAGAAGGAAATTTTCTCCTTACATAAACGTAAAACCCACTAATCCATGTGACTGTAACTCAGATCTACAATACATTTAGACAATCAATCAACTCTGGCATTTAGCATAGCTATAATTAATGTAGTCCACATCATTAAAAACAATTAAACGATGAGTTTGAGTAGAAAAAAAACTGATTAGAAATCTTGATTGAACATTTCCCACAAATTGATTTTGTGATAGCTTTACAGAATAATAAACCAACAGAAAACTGCAAATTTTTTAAGCAACTGTACATGCTAAGATTAGCATCTGCAAATTAACAGGAGTATATGTGAAGCTTTTTTCATTGTTTTTCCCTGCGAGTAAACGCAATCAAATATCATTTTTCATTGAAAGTATGGTCGGACAACTTTTCTCGCACGGAACCGCGCCTGCTCGTGCTTTTTTGCTTTGTTTTCTTTTCATCAATTCTGCGTCCTGTTTTCGAAAACCTCTTAAGTTACTGTAACTTATGTAGAAGTGAAAATGGTATAATTCCCCACGGTGTGTGGCCAATAACGAATGTATTATAAAGGATGCGGAGGCAGGGGTAAATACAGGATTGTAAACCAATAAAAAATAGAAGAATAGCTGTCGGTGTGGCCAGTGATAGCGATCTGAAGTCGAAATTTTACAAGATGGATGGTCGTTATTTTATGGCCCACAGTGAAAACGTCAGATGAGAAAGGTCAAAGTTGTTTTGCAAAATAAAATTATGTTGGGGGAGCTACTTCATAGACTATGGACAGAGGCGACAGAGGCGGTGTAATAAAGAACCAATTGGGGCAGGAACCACTGAAAGAAAAACAGCCCACTGCCCAATGAAAGTGAGAGGCGGGCCAGAATGCCCCCCCCCCGTAAACGGACAACAGCTTCGCTAAGGACGGAAGGTTTTGGAAAAGAAGATGACGGCTCTTGGATGTGGTTCCACAGAGTTAGATGTTAGAGACTCTCGTCTGCCCCAGAGCCTTGGAGAAGTGCGAATATCCCTCCAAGATGTTACTATACTGGAAATGATTCTGGCTCCCGGTCACCGATCATCGCTGCATACATCAGCTATAGTAAGTGCCTCCCTAATAGACTCTAAAAATCCTCTTTGACAATATAGTTTGCCTCTGCTTCTGGGTTCTCAATGTTAAAATTGTTAATATGAAACGGATTGTTATATTAATAGCTATGACAAGTTAATTGAAATTTGTGTTATCAAATAAATGTATGTTTAAGGTCAATGCTTTGTCTTCCTTGCTTGTTCCAACCCATACATGCATCCATTGTTTCAAGGTGAATAATACCCTATAACTTATTAAAATTCTACTTCCAAATTATTAAATTTGCGATATTACGGAAAAATCCAGTATCTAGACCCCCCCCCCCCCCAAAAAAAAAAACTTTTCAGTACTTTTCTTAACGTAAAATTTCTATGTGTTAATATTTTTGTTATTTTGACTGTCTTAAAAAATATATCAAAAAGTAATGTCAACTCATAACATTTTAATGTAAGTAAAAGTAGCATTTCTGTTCCATTAAATGCCATATAAAAAAGTAAAATACACTCGCATAAGTAACAGAGGGTTCATAATAACCACAGATTTTTAACGTTAGACCCCTATTCCACGTGACAACATGTTGCTGTTCTGTGTGGCATAAACCAAAATCATAAGTACAGGTAACCCTCCCATAACACGGTACATAGGTTCCTAGAAAATATCATGTTGTGTGAAACCGTGTTATAGGAGACCCAGAGACAGTTCAAAAAAGGGGGGTTACGTCCTGAAAACTTATTAAAAACAAAAAATTTTTTAAACATTCCATATAAGCAACTTAAATTTTATTAAAAATATAACTATATGTATAATACATAACGTAAAGAAACAAAAAAATATTATTTTCATTTAATGTGACCTTAATTTAATAAATTTCTTCCTCATTGCTGCTCAGTACAATATACGATATCACTTTCACTTTCAGAACCTTTTACTTCATTTAGATTTTTTGCCTTCTATACTCTTTAAAAAAATCTGTAATTTTGGTTTATTCGCTGGTTCTTACAAAGTAATTGTAGATTCACGGTATGCAGACAGACAATTAATTTTGCAGCTCCCTTTTGAATTTTCGGCTTCTTTCAGCGGATGGGTCTGCATTCAGGAAAAATGATTCAAGAGTTTCAGATAAGCTTAGGCCTTTTTGTAGTTTTATAGAGTTATAAATGAATAAATTATAATTTGTTTATACATTTTCATGTAAAGCCACTACAGTTCATTATTCCTTCCTGACATTATTTTAAGGTAATTTAGTTTTTAAATGTGTTAAACAAAAATCATGTCATCCAGTGCTATTGAAGTACAGTGTTGTACAAAGGCATTCACAATTTTTTTTTTTTATCGTGTTAGAGCGAAACCGTCTTTCAGGTTGCAGTGTTATACGGGGTTCCCGCAATTTATGTTATCGTGTTACAGCGAAACCGTGTTGTAAGATGCCGTGCTGTAGGAGGTCTACCTGTACTACAGGAAGTCAGTGACGATATGGGAGCCGTTTTTGAGTTATTTTTATGTAACAGTTAAATGTTATGCATTTTATAGGCACTAAACACTTGAAGCGTTTGAAACTTTATTTATGTCTCTTTTTTTTCAGTTGTTTAAAGCATATCTGACATATTATTTCATTTGGTATTAAAAAAAAATCCAAAATTGTACGATTCGAAACACTTTTGAACACCCTCGCAGGATCTGTTACCAGCGCCTCTAAAGTTCAAGGTATGCGACGGAAAAATATTATAATTATTTAAAAATATTTTTAGCGCCTCGCTGTTTGCGTTCCGCCCATACTTTCTATGACGAATATTGCTCGTGTAGATGCGTTCTATCACCTCGTAAAGTTTTGCCCACTTGTTCAGATTCACACTGTATATAGACTAGCTGAAAACCCGCACTTCTTTACGGAGTACATTCAAATTAAATACAAGGGTCAATGTATGCAATTACTGCCAAATATATATATATATATATATATATACAGGGCCTTTTTATCGCATGGGCAAATCGGGACTTTGCCCAGGGCCCCCTGATGCTAGGGGGCCCCAAAACCACCTTGGTGTATGCACCTAGTACTTCTAATAGTATGTATTTTTATAAATGTCCGTAAGCCCCCAGCGTTCATAATCGGGCCCTGTATATATATATATATATATATATATATATATATATATATATAATAAATACAACGATAAATTGACAATGCAACAATAAATACAACGATGCAATTGACGTAAAAAAAAAACGAAAAAGTATATTCATAAAAAAATCGTAACGGACATTTTTTAGATAAAATAATGAAGAAAATATTCAAATTAAATCTAATTGAACATACTAAAGAATATAGTAGAGTTTGAGGAACATTTCTTTTACTGTATTTTAATAATTGTTTTGGATAATGTCCAATCGTCTGCCGCCTTAGCAAGAAAAGAAAAAAATATTTTTTTTGTCTATTTCGTTGCTATGCACGTGACGCTAAATTAGCTTAAAGTATCACAAAAAGAAAAGAAACTTCATGATCAGCATTTAATAAATTAAATTATAAAAATTAATCTTTACAAATTCACCAAAAATCAGAAAATGGAGGTGAAGATTCGAAAATGATTTCATTTTAAGGGGATGGTAGACTTTCAAATTACCAAAAATCGAGCAAAAATTGGAATTTTTTTGGGGGGTGTATTAATATTTTAAAAACATGTAAATATTGGAATGAAATGCATTTAAAATGTGTAGTGAAAAGAAAAATGAAAAACTGGGGGCTTTAGAGTAGTAAGTATTAAAGGTAGATAAAAATTATCTTTTAAATGACTTTTTCTCAAAATGAGAAATTTCCAGATTTGCAAGTCTTTAAAATGCTCCTCGCGTCATAATTTTTGACGAAATTTTATGAAATTTATAATAAAGATTCCTGTAATACATCAAAATAAAGTTATGTATCCATTTTAGGATTCGAGGTCATTTAGGTTATAAAAATTTAACTTTAGGGTAGAAAAGTACAAAAATTTCGCGAAAATTCAGAGTACAAGCATAAAAATATTTTCTGAAAATTAACTATTCAACGAAAGTACAAAAAAATACATAACTTTGTTCAGAAAGTATTTATAAGCAATATAAATGCAAAATTAAGGGGAAAAGTTTAAAATTGAGTCGCAAGGAGCATTTTAAAGAAGGGTAATTTAATTTAATTTTTTTAATTATAAATTTTTTTTTTTTAATTTTATAAAATTTTATAATGTGTTTAATATTGTTATACTTTAATGAATATATATACAAAATTTCATATCTCTGTGGTAAAAATTTCAAAAATCGTTTTGAAAGGTCCACCATCCCCTTAAAGGAATTCTTATGATCTTTCTCATGATATAAATTTTATAACCCTCGGATTATTATTTTAAATACAAACTTTAAAAAATGTTACAAAAAAAAAAGCTTAAAGATTAAATTAAAAAAAATCTAAGAAGATTTTTTCAAAAATCTCTCTTAGTACACCCCTACATTATAAGAAGAATCGCCATGCAAAACTTCAGCCTTGGACTTGTGGCGGCCCAGTGGTACAGCGTGCTGGTTTTCGGTGCTGAGGGTGCTCAGATCGAATCCCGGCGTTGCGCCACGAAAAAAATGCCTCTATTTGTATTCGTCCCTTCATAGGGGGTAATGCTGTCCGCCTATATGGTGCCCCCATAATAAAATGGACAGTAAAACTGCAGCGTAGTATAGGCGAATGTTTAACGACAAGTGCCTACGCATTGAAAAAAAAAAAATCAGCCTTTAGGTCCAGCGGTTTGGTCTGTGCGTTATATGTCAGTCAGTTACGGAACTGTTTTATATATATATAGATAAAAAAAAACAAAGTTAAACAATACTGTTAAAATATCTGTGATCTAACATTGAATCTATTCGTTTTTTAATGTCACCTGAATCTGAAATGGAAACTGAACATTCTGTAAAGTAAAATTTTCCTCTTTGATTAATGTATCTGAAAAAAAAAAGAAAAATAGGATGTGAAAAGTTCCTTTTCACGAGAAGAGCACAGTTCCTTTTGTTCCGAGAACATTTAATTTCTAATACAGATTCAAGCGAAATTTGTTTCTTTTCGAGAAAGCAAATAGGAAGAAGCCAACTGCAATATTCAGTCTCATCTATCAGCATTTTCAACTCAAATTCTCGTTTTCAAGAATCCACTAGATATATCGCCACTGGCAGTAATAGAATTTAATGCTAGGAAAAATTTTTTTGTAGCATTAATTATAATACATTTTCCCTTCATGCACTCGAAGATTCAATGAAAGTATACAACTGTTATAGTTTCTTTTTGTATGTGTTTTTTTCTATAAATATACACCGAAGGGGACTATTTGTTCGAATCTTTCACAAATGAATGCTAAGACTTATTCAGGCAAATAATACATTTTTGGTAAAATAAGTGAATGAAAGAACTATGTATTACATATAATGATTATGGACTGCACTAACTTTGAAACTACTTCACTAACTCTCAAACAAGGCCATCAAAATTATTAAAAAGTATGACTTCGTATAATCTATTTAATGAGCGCTAGACTTTGAATTCTCTCCTTCCCAATTTTCCTTTCATTAACTACTCAGAAGAATTAAGTAGATTTTAGTTGTTCTTTCCTGAAAAAGACCATACTTTAGATTATAACCGACATGTCATTATGCTAGTAACTTTTTTTCAGATAAAATTTTTCTGCTCAGGAAAAACAAACATAGTTCATATTTGACGCCAACTGTCGTATTGATATGGAACTTGAAATGATTTCCTTGAAGTTGAACGTGCTTATACAGGAGAAATTTTCTCTCTTTGCAATAAACCAAATTAACTGTAACACCGTTATCAGATTAAAAGATTTCCCAGTTCTACCTAGAGGCCGCCAATTACTGAAAATGAAAGAATTAAGAGCAATAGATCTGCTTTTTAGTGTCGCCATCTAGTGTTCAAACACTAAAATAAAGTTCTGCTAGTTTGTTTATCTTCTAAATTAAGAGAATCATAGAGCTTTAAGTCTGAAAGGGTGATTTAAGTAGATTGCGTTACTTTTTTAAATCGATTGGATAAGCAAATACATCTATGAGAAATTATAATTGCAGGAATTTTTAGAAAATAATAACTATTTTAAATTTTTAACGGAAAAGAAAATTTCTCTTGATTTCTCATTCAGGTTTTAATTCTTTTCCTTTTAAATCGGCCACTGATTGCTTAACTTAACTAGTGTGTTGAGAGCTAACACTGAGCATTGAGAGATTTTTTTTTTCTGGGCTCTTAGGTTCAACACTGGACTCTTAAATCTTACTGACCCAGGGAATCTTAACTCATTTTCCCCTTTTTTTGTAATTTTCACCGGCTCTGTAACCAAAACATCTTTCTTTTCCTTCCGTTACATTGTATTCTATTCACTACCAGATTATTTTCTTCTTTATATAATACATGTATAAACACCTGAAGGCTTAAATAAAACTGAACGCGTAGGCAAGTTATATTTAATCAATTATCTCAGGAGGTTATATTGATAGAATGACATGGCTTTTTGCAAGGGATATTTAAAAAAAAGGCTTTTATCCACCAACGTTGTTCCCCTCTCTCACCACCATGTTAAGTTTCTAACTTTACTTATCTGTATATAAATTTATATTCCGGGAGACGCATCCAGAAGACAAAAGGTTTTTAAAAATTTCCACTGAAGGAAATTTTTTGTAATTCTTTGGCTAATAATTCCCTGGTCCAAAAATTTTTGCGAAACACGTATCAGAGAATAAATGTAAGAAAAGGGAGGGGGGATTGTTCACTGTAAAATATATACTGATAAAACATCATTTGTATTAGAACACTATTTTGCAATTTTTGAAGCTTGTTGATGTCCTAAAGAAGGAAAATATTCATGCGTGCACAAAACTGTTGCTTGTTTTTAAAATGCGATTTGAATTTATGACATTCTACAAGTGCTGCCATCTGTTTTATTAATTCAGTTAGATAGTGATTTTGATCTCCTCCACTATCAAAGTTACTAGAACTCCCAACTCTTTATTTTATCGGTACCCTCGTCGCTATTTATCATAAGACACTCAATAAATTTATAACAATGAATTGATAGAGAGTTTGCTTTTGAAAGGTATTCTTCTCCAATAAGACATTAATTTAATAATCAAGTAAACTGAAATCTCCACGAACAAAAGTTGATGAGGCAATGTAAATTATTTCAAACTCACAGTAGGTGATCAATTTACTTTAATGAGAATTTTTTTTTTTATAAGTTACAGACATAGCTTCTTATGAAACGACTAGCTGAATACCCGTGTGTCGCTAGAGTACATTCAAATTAAATACATCAGTCAATGTATGCAGTTAATGCCAAAAAAACAAAAAAAATGTTAATAATAAATACAACGGTCAATGTATGCAATTAATACCAAAAAAACAAAGAAATATATTTATAAAAAAAACATAATGGATATTTTTATAGACAAAATAATGTAGCAGAAAATATTCAAATTAAATCTAATAGAACATACTAAAGAATATGGTACAGTTTGAGGAACATTTCTTTTACTGTATTTTAATATTTTTTTTGGATGATGTCCAATCGTTTGCCACTTAAGATAGAAAAAAAAATTGTCAATTTATTTCGTTGTTATGCACGTGATGCAAAAATAATTTAAAGTATCACAAAAAGAAAAGAAACCACGTGATCAGCACTTAATAAATTAAATTGTAAAAATGAATCTTAAAAAATTCACCAAAAATCAGGAAATGGAGGCAAAGATTCGAAAAAGATTTCATTTTAAAGGAATTTTTAGGATCTTTCTCGTGATATAAATTTTATAACCCTCAGATTATTATTTTAAATGAAAACTTTAAAGAATGTTACAAAAACAGCTTAAAAATTTAATTTTTAAAAATCTAAGAAGAATTTTTCAAAAGTCTTTCCTAGTGCACCCCTACACTATACGAAGAATCCCCATGCAAACTTTCAACCCTTTAGGTCCAGCGGTTTGGTCTGTGCGTTGTCTGTCAATCAGTCAGTCAGTTACGGAACTGTTTTATATATATAGACTACAGATCAATTACTAAATTGATTCTAAAATTTTCGGATTAAAGGGAATTTGCTAAAGGAAATTTTTTTTTTTTTTTTTTTGGGGGGGGGGGGTCTTCTTCAGATAGAGATACGTGATTCTACGTATGATAATGCTTCAAAAATATCTCTAAAATACACTGTGGAAGTGAAGCAATAAGACTAAGCCCATCAAAATTACAACTCGAGTTCCTTTTTAATGTCAACTTTGAAGAAGGAATAAATTATAGCTACATGCTATTCGCAGTATTGGAGGAAGTTATTTAATCGAAGAAAACCATTTTTAAGCCAATGCAAGGAGAAAATCAAGTAAAGGATCTATCGCGTAAAGTTGCTCAGGCTGCATAAAAGTGAGGAGCAAGAGGTTCTATTCATTCGTAGAAACAATCTTATTTAATGGCGGATCAAGCGCTTGGAGGTAGGGATGCGACATCGATGTCGATGTTTTCAAAACATCGATGTTTTGATAAAAACATCGATGTTTTAAACATCGATTTATTGAAGCCGATGTTTTTTTAACATCGATGTTTTGTGCTCGATGTTTTACGTTGTCTCGATGATTTTTTTAATGAAAAAGTACCGCAATTAAAAAAAAATTACAACGTTGCATAATTTTCACACTGAGTAAATGTAAGTCTGAATTCTGAAAAGGACGAATACAAAAGGGGGAAAGATTCCTTAGCAAACAGACAAATGGCAATTAACAACCAATGAACTAATCAGAGGGCCTGGAATGTTCTTGACACTCCAGAACCGTTCATGGGGTTTAATTTTACAAATAGTATATACACGAGTGCATCCATTTAAGTCTTTGTTTTGTGCTGGTTTTATATAAGTTGACGTTAATATTATTAGTAAGATGCCTCCCAAACAGTGGCGGATTCACAGATTTGCCTCCCGTAGGCTATTAAATTTTTGCCGCCTCTAAATTTTGATATCTTAGTCCACAATCATATCAATTTTCTATCAATAAAATTCCAACTTTATGATTTGTTCTCCATCATCCACGTTACACAAACTTTTCCCGTATGGTTAGTATCATTGAGAACTATGGTGTTAGATCCTTGATTATTTTTACAGCAAAGAATTATCAAAAAACATTATTTTAAGCAAAAAATATCTCAATCATGAACCACTTTTAAAGTAAGGTAAGGTATGTCTTAAAACTATACAATACTTACATAATATGAATAAAGCTTACATAAAAAATATATATTTGGCGAACGTTGATAAATATATATTATTACACTCACAGTTTAAAAACAATACAATAAATATATCTTTTCTTAATTATTTGTTAGTATTATAATTTAAGTTAAATTATAAAAGCATTACAATACTTTTTTGCGAGACTTTGAATTCGCAAAATCATTTATTATATCATCGTACGAAATCTTGTTCATTAGCTCTGACTCTATGCACAAGAGAACTAAAGCGTTTAGTTTTTTTTGACTTAAAGTCGATAGTAGGTAGTTCTTTACTCTCTTCAAGCAAGAGAAGCTTCTTTCACCTGAACAATTTGTCGCTGGTGTACAAAGAGCCATACGAAGTACTATATCCAAGTTTGGATAAATGTTTCCTAGATTCTGTTCTCGCAGGAATGATGACAGACTTTTTAATGATCCAGAAATTGGTTTTATTGAAATTCTTTCAGACGAAAGGTAGCTTTGAAAGTGTACGCATTCCTGAACTAACTCTGTTTCTAAATCATTAGGATACATTTTTTCTAAAAAACTGGCTTTTTCCGTCAGAACTGATGGTAACAACTCACTCATTTTGGTAAGAAATGAAAATTTCTCGTTAAATCCTTGATAAGCCTCTTGCCGTTTTGCTAACTCGGATATGAGTCTATCTATGACAACGAGAAACGTGTTAACCCTGAAGTAATCACTCGCAGCTACTCCAATATCTTCATCGGGTGTTTCATCAAATCTTTTTTTTTCTTTTAGGTTGTATTTTTTTCATCTCTCTTGTATATTCTTTCGATACGCTTAACTCGATCGCCTTTTCTTCGAAGTACTTGAAATTCTCTCGTTCAGCTATGAAAAACTTACGGAGTGATTCGTAAAGATCAGCAACGGTAATTAAATCTATGTTAGAAGTCTGAATTTGAACATTCACTTTGTTTATTCTCTCCAAAAAAACACCCCATACAACAACCATAACCGCCGTTTCCAGTTTTTCTAAATTCAAAAGTATTCCCGCCGCTTCCTGTCGCGTTACAGGCTTTTCGGTACAATCATCGTTGATTGATTGCAAAGTTTTAAGAACTTCGGGCCAAGATTCTTTCAAACTTTTACATGCACCCTCTCTAGCTGACCAACGTGTCAGATTTACCCTTTTAACGCTTTTTCCTTTTCCGATTTCAGTCATTAATTTTTGCCAGCGTTGTGTGGAGCTCACAAAAAAAACGTAGATTTCCTGTAGCAACATGAAAAAGCGATACGCTTCTGTAGACGATTCAGCAGCCGCAGTTGCCACTAAATTCAAAGAATGGGCAGAACATGGCACATAAAAGGCGAAAGGGGCTTGGTCTCGAATTTTTGCTTGCAAGCCATTATACATGCCAGACATATTCGCGGCATTATCATATGATTGTCCACGGCAGTCTTCAATATTTATGCCCAGTGTTTCGAGTTCGGAAGTAATGGCAGAAAACATTTCTTCAGCTTTATGTCCCACTGACGGCAAAAACTTGAGAAATCTTTCACATGGTTCACCTGAATCTAAAACGTATCTAATAACAAGCGTAAGTTGGTCAATATGGGCTATATCTGGTGTTGAATCAATGATGAGGGGAAAATATTTCGCCTTTTTTATCTCGTCTCTAATCTGTTTCAAGACAACCCATTAAGAGAATGAACTCATCGCAAATGGTCTTTGATAAGTAACTGGTACTTCCTGATCCTTGATTGCCAAATCGTTCAATATGACGAGATAAAAAAGGATTGAATTCTGCTAATAGTTCCAAAACCATACAATAATTTCCATTATGTGGATCTCCGAACTTTTCATTTTTTCCTCTAAAAGCAAGACATCTTTAACACAGTCGCTTCACGACGGCTACAACTCTCATCAGAACATTTCTCCAGTAAGTACTTTCTTCATCAATCTGGACCTTCAGTAGATTATCTAGTCGGCCATCAATTTTATTCCTATCTCTCAAACTAAGGACACTAGATTTATGACGTGCAGAATTTTCATGTTGAGCTACTCGATAATCTGCATTTTTCCAGTCATTGAATCCTCCGTTCTCAAAATGAGTTCTACACTCCAATGGACCAAATGCCAAACAGGGTCCACAATACACAGATTTTTTACTTTCAGAATAAACTAGCCAATTTCTGTCTTTCACTTCATTATTTCTCATTTTTCTTTGGAAGATACTAACTGGCAGAAAACGACGCTGATCAGCATATATTCTTTCACTTTTAGAGATGTCACAAGATTTGTTTTGATCAAAGCCGTACCTTGCGATAATCTCCCGCAAGTTATCGTTAATTTCCCACAGCGCTGGATCTTAGTTTAGACTTGTGGTTGATTGTATTTCGACGTTACTTGTACTTGACGTCTGATTCTGAGACATATCTTCAATTGTGAGGCTTATAGATGATTCCTCTTTCGCCTCTCTATCAAAAACATGAAGATCTGTTTTTTCAAAATCAGAATGTTTAATGGGCAACGGTTGTTGTGGGACAGCAGAGTATATATCGGTCTCATCTTCTTTAGATTGTGTTGTATTAGGACATATGTTTGAAGCTTCCGGGCTCAAAACACTGCTTTTACTTTCACTTTTAAAAAACTGTTAATTTTTACTGTCTGTCGGATGATTTCTTCTTGTTCTTCTCTTTTAATTTTTGCTCTTTTCTTGTACTCAACTCCACTAAGTCGCTTTCGTCCATCACTCATTCTAACAATTTTTGATTGAAAAACTGAAACAAAATAATATTAAATTAAAAGTTTTGTTTTTCGTACGTAATTACAAGTATCCTTCATTCAGATTTCAGACTTTAAATACTTACCTGATATAAGCAAAAGAGATGTTTATAGGTATGATAAGAAAAAAAAATTTAATTTTTTTACACACTTTGCTTATCACAAAATCCACGAAACACTTCAAGAAATTATAGTACACAACTAGAAATATGGGTCCCCTGAAATATTAACATTAATACAGTATTATAAATTGCAGGGCGCAAACATCAAAAGTGACTTTTCTCTTGTTTTTGAACTAAATAGGAGACGTGAATTCCTCGTTGGTATCGCCACGCTATATCTGCCTCACTTACTCTCGAACTCAATACCTCAACGCAACGTATGTATACATCAGGACCCCGCTTCGGTTCACGTAGTAACCCGATCGCGCTGCACTTGTGCTATCCATTCAGCCAGACACTTCTTTTTATTGTCAAGTCGCAGTCGTTCAAATATCAGTTATTCGATTAATTTAAACCAAAAGACTATATCTCTATAAGATATTGAACTAGTTTTTTATTTAATAAAAATTAGTTAATTTTAGTCAGTATTTTTTACGCATAAAGAAATAACTTTCTGAAATTGAATTTGACAATTTGCAAACTTGCTGCAGCAATCATGATTAGACCATCGATATTATATCAAGATTGAATTGTGTAAGGAGATCTCATAATTATTAGGTACACGGAGAAAAATTATAGCAGTTATCAGTGAAGAAAATATGTAAAAATAACTAAATTTCGACTATAATATCGAATCGCTATTGCGATATTCTAAAAATTCATGATCATTAATGTATAATTAATAAAGCGTTTAGCAATTGTTTATGTAGAGATGTTGAAATATTTATTATTTAGCACTGTATATAGGACTATATTTCGATTTTTGTTAAATATTTTAATTTCTCTCCAATTTTCGAAATTCGTATTTTGTGTGTGTATAATAATTTTTTTTTAATTTGTAAATCGAAATAAAAAATTTATGAACTAAATTTGCCGCCCCTTAAAATTTGCCGCCCTAGGCTCCAGCCTACTCAGCCTGCTGGTAAATCCGCAACTGCTCCCAAAAGTACCGTTTGGAAATATTCTTACAAAACCTCTGACAAATTGGCGAAATGCAATATTTGCCTTAAGTCCCTCAAAACTTCTGGTAATACCACTAATTTATCTGGACATTTGAAGGCAAAACATAGCGGTATTTACAACGAGAATTTTGAGTCATCAATGTAGCCCAAAGCAACCAAGTTTTTGTCATTTGTGTCTGCCCAATCAGAGAGTAAAATTAAATCACCCCCTCCCCCCACGACTAACGTCAGTAACATTAATGTTAGAGATTACTAAACCAGTTTTAAAACATGGATGTTCTAAAACATCGATGTTTAAAAACATCGATGGTTTTTGGGCGATGTTTTATTAGCATCGATGTTTTAATATTGAATATCGATGTTTCAAAACATCGATGTTTTGTTATCGATGTCGCATCACTACTTGGAGGGCCCCTGGCGCAATCTAGTTTTGAGGCCCCTCAGTTCTAAATACGAAGCAATGCTATCAAACAATTAGAGGTCCCCAAGCGCAACTTAGTATTTATAATAAAGGGGCCTCAAACCTAAGTAATGCTATCAAATCAATTGATTATTCAATTTTTAAAAAATCGCAGAATGTATCTCTTTTTGAAGCTGCTAAATTTCGGAGGTCACTGACAATCGAAGCCCCTGAGCGCACGCTTCTTGCGCCTATGCGATGATCTGCCACTGTATCTTATATTTTCATGCCTGATGTTGACTATACGTGTTATCCCAACAATAGTTGCCATGTACAAGTTCTACTTTAAGTTTAAAAATCAATTCAATTGTCTAGTATTAAACTGGAAACATTTCTAAAAAAGTCAAGTGGAATGGCGACAGTGCATTCTGTGCCCCATTATTTTCCCTTGTTTACTTCACATGCGGAGGAAAAACATTTTTTCCAACTTTAAACCTAGCTGACACATTCAGTGGCGCACCCAGGGGGGGGGGCAGGGGGCCCTCCCCCCCCCCCCAAAGAAGTAGAAATATTGATTTTGCATTATAAATATTTTTATTCTTTCATATCGGCCCCCCCCCATGCATTATAAATATTTTTATCCATTCATCTCGCCCCCCCCCCCCCAAGAAAAAATACTGGGTGCGCCACTAGACACATTATGCCTACGCCTTTCTACTGGAGAGAAACTCGGAAGATGGAGGTTTTTCACGCTTGTTGAAAAACGTTAGGAACGAGTTTTGAGTTCGGAACTAAAGAATTACAGATAATATTTCAACTAATCACTTAGAATTACATTAACATCTCGTTGATAGAACTGTTACACAGAAAGTGTTCGCATCCCGTGATTGCGTCTAAATATTAATTTCCCAAGTTAGCTCAACTGAACTTGGTTTAGTTAGTAAAACTTATGGAGTGATGATAAAAAAAAGAAAAAGTCGTTATTCGACCGTTAGAACAATCATCACGACACTACTTGAACTCACCATATAACTTCAGGATAACGTCTTCACCTTAGAACGTCTAATGGCGTGTTCACATAGAATCGGTCAGCGTCAGCGTTAAAGATTCCGTTGGCGCTGATTGGTTAAATGGGTCAATGACTGATAGACGATTGGATAAAAATTTTAACGCTGACGCTGACGGATTCTATGTGAACAGGCCCTTAGCTTCACATCGACAGTTTGTTTTCTCACTTCATTCTTCCCGCTTAGCTGTTCATACCATCTGTATATGGTAACCTTACCTAACTACTATTTCTTTGTTTCGTTTTTAACGTGTGTGGATAAAATTGCACGAGGCGTTGCGAAGATAGTTTGCAAAGCATAATAATTGGAAAACGAGTACAACTGAATGAGTAAAAAAAGAGAAGTAATTCTGCCATGAATCACAATGTATAGTCTTAAATGCTACTAAAATTCTAGATTAAAGTATCGCATCTCTTACTTCATCGACAAGTCAGGATAGTGAACGATCTTCATTCAAGCTACATTTTAATCATATTTATTTATTTATTTATTTATTTATTTTTGGCTCGGCGTAAAAGATTGGATAAAAAACAATCGATAAAAGTAACTGGAGATGTGTAGGAAACACCAAAAGTTGTGTTCCTCGATAGCAGTATCAAGGAACTTTTCTGATCCTATTCGTAAAAGGTTACATGAGCGAGGTCAAATTAATGGCTGCACAGAGAGCTGTTTGTTTCATATCTGATAAAATCCAAATATGTTTTTGGCACATAATATAATTACTCATCAATCTAATTTCTTTTTTTAATGTCTACAGCAATTTTTAATTTGTTATTTAGAGCTAAATATTGCCCGCTGATAGATAAGATTAATTGGCTTGTTTGAAAGTGAAATAAAACATCTTTCTCGCAAATACACACACAAAAAACAGATGAAAATTATATGAATAAATACCAGCACCAAAAAACAAATTAAAAACAAAAACAAACACTGAGTTTTAAACTTTAACAACATTTTTATTTACTTTGAAAAGAAGGCATCTATTGCAAACATTACTTTCCAATTTAATTATATATATATATATATATATATATTAATATTAATATTCATTTTTTTTCATTTTCTATTGACTGTTTCTTTGGGGAACTCGGGGCCTTGGATGTCTTTTGGTTACACCTGCATCCTATTCAGAAAGTTCCCCTTCAGGTAACTGATTTGGTTAGGCTCCCTGATGACGAGACCTGTCGGTTACCTCGTACTTCTGGTTTAGTTCTGGTACTATTACAGAATCTTGCCTCTGGTGCGTGGATGCCCTGAGTGCTTGATTTCTGTATTTTCTTTATCTACATTCTTCTTGTAATTATCTAGCTCTGTTAAATTTAGTTATATTTGCCTTTTTCAATGTAAACATATGCAGCAACTGTACAATCTTTTGTTGAAAAGCTATTTATGTTTTCTATGCTAGGGTATTTTTTGAGTTATTTTGTTTGGCAGTCTATGCCTTTTTATTATTTTTTTAATTTTATTTTATTCTTTAGCTTATGTTGTTTTGTTTATATATATATATATATATATATATATACTTTTCTTGCCCGCATCATGCTTCGTATTTTGCATTGCATTTCAGCGCATAGATATTGTAACAAATTTGTGCTTCTTTCAACGGAAGTAATTATTGTTCTCTCTTTTCCGATAAAGGTATGGCACTAAAAAATAGGTCGATTGATAGAGCACGTAACATATGATTACATCAGTTTACCAAACCAGAAGATCGTGAGAAAAGGCAAGATGTAGGCCAAGATAGGAGTTAAACATGATCTAAAAAATTTGAAACTAAATTATAATTCGTCAATAAAAGCTACGTATTCGAAAACAGATATAAGTTCAAATTTGAAAGTGTAAAGTCTTTTTTTTTTTTAAATCTATGCATTTGTGCTTATGCTGAAATAACTCCTTTATTTTCAATGAAGGAATTAGAACTTTGCGATGTCTTATACAAAGCTAATAGACAGTATTTAATGTCTAATTTGTCACTGAAATGAGCATTCGAAATAAAATATTCTTAAAATATAGAAAAAATTAAAATTTATTATTTTTATTTCTATAAACATCTCTGGTATTATAGATCAATCTTAGCTCTAAAACGGGGTTCACTATCACATCACAATTCGCAAAGTCAACGATTTCATAAAAAAAATTAAATAATTTACAAAGAAACAGAAATAAAACAGGAATTAATAAGTTTTAAATTTTATTATGTAAAGAAGTTTATTTTTAATATTTTTAGTATAGGGCAGTTATGTATTTTATAACTATTCTTTTCGTGTAGCAATTTGAATTTACAATTCTAAAAATAAAGTGATTAAAAAGGCTAAAAATGTTTTCTCTAAAATAAAAATTTTGACATTTAAGAAAGTTTAGTATTGTATAATTTTTTTATCCATATTCTTTTTTACTGACTATAGCAAATACAACTTCATAAGACAATAAAATAAAACGAATATTTTACTGCATTTACCTTGTCTGATGAAGTTAGACGAAACAATCTCTCACATTAGATTAATATTGCTAATGTTTATTTCATTTTTCTTTTCGTTAAACCAGTTATCCTTCATGCAACATTGCTTGATTTGAACCTTTGAAACTAACCTTCGTATTTTTTTCGAAACAAATGTTGTATTCAAAACATTAGAATGGTTTAAAGATAAGGAACCAATTACTAAGTTGAATTTTATATGTTGGACGAAGAGGTCTAAGCAAACTTTCATTTTGTTAGCTAGGTTTAACCTTTAGCTTACGGGGCCCATTTTTCCGATTCCCTCTTTAGAACGGGAAAATTCATACCCCCTTTGTAAGAACAGCCATTAAGGGATATATATATATACACACACACACACACACACACACACACACACACACACACACATGGACAAAAAAATTAGCGCACCAAGAAGGAGTCGTCAAAATGAAACGAAATTTTACATACGTAATGACTACTTTGATATAAGTAAATGATAAGAAAATCAAAGAAAAAGGATAATTTATTTCAGAGAAAAAGGCAAAAGAACGGAGGAGTTAATACTCCGTTGGACCCCCTCTAGCGCGAATGCACGATGCGATACAATCGGGCATTGAGTCATACAAGTTCTGTATGATGTCTTGAGACATTTCGTTCCATATTTGCTGTAACCTTGCCTCTAGTTCGTTCAAACTCGTGGGATGCCCAAGTCGTCCCAAATGATCCCATATATGCTCGATTGGAGACAAATCTGGGGATCGGGCAGGCCAAGGAAGGGTAGTAACAGTGCGGAGACAGTCTTGTGACACCCTTGAAATATGAGGCCGAGCATTGTCTTGTTGAAAAATGGCTCCTGGGAGCCGTTGCATGAGTGGCAACACATGTGGTTGCAGGATTTCATGAACATACCGCTGGGCTGTCATGGTGCCACGGAACAATACTAGGGGTGACCGTGTATTGTAGGCAATGGCACCCCATACCATCACACCAGCTGTGGAAGCGATATGTCACTGTACAGCAAAGGCAGGATTGACGCGTTCACCACGGGCTCTCCACACACGAACACGATTGTCATCACTGCCGAGATTGAATCTGGATTCGTCGCTAAAGACGACCTAGTTCCATTCCGGTGCAGTCCAGTTTCCTCGTGCGCGGCAAAACTCCAAATGGAGGCGTCGATGGGTGGGCGTCAAGGGCAGCACACGTAATGGGCGCTGCGATACCAACTGTCCTCCGCCAGACGCCTTCGTATGGTTCGAGAAGACACAGAGGCCCCTAGTGAAGGTGTTACCTGTGACTGGATGGCGGCCGATGAAGCAGTTGGCTGTACGCGTGCATTTCTTACGATGTGGCGGTCTTCTCGACGACTGGTCTGTCGAGGGCGTCCTGATCCTGGTCTTCGTGTACATGACATCTCTCGGGTCCACTGGTCCCAACACCTCCTCACAACACAATCAGAGCGGCCTAATTGACGAGCTACTCGCCTAGCTGACCACCCAGCTTCCATCATCCCGACGATTCTCCCCCTCTCAAACTGCGACAACTGCATATATTGTCTTCGAACAGGGCGTAATGGCATGTCTATCTCAGCTCTTCCTTTGTAAATGATTCAGCACACTCAAACAAGCTTTGGTTACCTGTTTTATACTCCACAGAGTACGATGTTCAACGCCCTCTACCGGCTATACGTAATGCGCAATCACGCTGCATTTCTAATCATTTGCATATCTCCCCGACATGTACCTTCATTGCAAGTTTCGTTACGATCCCGCAATTATTTCTTGGCGCGCTAATTTTTTTGTCCATGAGTGTAAATATATACACATATTTATACATATATACATATATATACACATATATATATATATATATATATATATATATATATATCTGTGTGTGTGTGTGTGTGTGTGTGTGTGTGTGTGTGTGTGTGTGTATTCTTGGGTCCGCATTTTTGGGATACATGCTATCCCACCCCGTAAGGAAAAGGTTAATCTGCTTCATTGGTGCTTTCACCTCAAATCCAAATATCGAATAAAATATTTCTGTGATCTTGAGAAAAGTAAATTACCGTATATTTCGCTTTACCTCCCTTGCAGTGAAAATAAAAACGCGGTCATAACTCTGTGACTGCACACATTCCAAAAATTAAAAAAACCGCTTTGATGCAGGTGCTAGCTAATTGGCAGCTATACCGTTGAGGGTCTTGTTATCAACGGATTTCTGAGATGTTTCCAGTTGCTTTATTTCAGATTCCCACAGCCGGTTAATACATAATGCAGGAGACACATTCAAGGTTCCTTGTCTCAACAGTACAGTTACAAAATCGAAGCTCATCTGTTCAACATTTTTTTAATAACTGTGAACATAAACAAACACCTACATATGGTGGGTTGTTTCTGACTGGTTTACAAGGGCATTGCAGCTGAGTAAGATTTATCTGTGCACGCTTTTTACTACTTAGTGTACTTCCATGTATTAGGTTTCTATGCTCCTAATGTAATTTCATTGGAATGCCATGTCAACACGGAGGAGAAAAATCGACGCTTAAAGATTCAGTATAAAAAAGTTCCCGTCAATTTCTCTGGAGGATTAAAAAAATTTAATTCATTAACAAATGATTACAAGCAGATTCGGGTTTAGCAATGTTACAGGAAATTAGGAGACTGACGGGAAATAGATTGTTAACAGCACATCCCTTCTTTTACAACTGTAACCTAAATAGTGTTCAGCATATTTTTAAAAGCTCTCAAATTTTCTTTTCATTTTTTTGTTCACTTCTCGTCTACCTTCCTTCTCCTGATTTTTATTGATACCTTCATTAACTTACCAGGATGTATAATTTTTAATTTTCTTCATTCTTGAATGTGCGCAGTCTTTGAAAAAAAATTGTCAATTTTTGACAAACGAAACATTTGTCATGTAAAGAAATATATTTTTAGTTATATTCTGCACATTAATTTATCTAACGATATCTTTATAGGGAAAAGTGCGAGAAGTGTGGTTGATTTAACATTACTACGGAACGGGAAGGCGTTGTACAAAAACGCATTCTTGCAACAAAAATGAAGTTGTAAAAGAGAGCTGAAAGTCAAGCTATCCACGGTAATTTTGGTTCCGCAGTAGAAATACATAGGGGAACCTTTTGCACCTTGGACCGGATGTACATTGGTCTTACGCCGTAGTCAGCTCCTTCTTAGTCCAGTCAAATTAGCTCAAAATGGCGGCGAATCATGCATTAAATGAAGGGGTTGAGATTTTTTTCAGGAATGTGTAGGGGTTGGTCCCCTGAACAACTCATTAAAAAGTCCCCTCGATTTCAGGCGCCGCGGAGGGAGGGGGGGGGGGTCCAAACGTCCTTTTTTTAGTTTTCGGCGTTTATCTCGAAAACGGTGCGTCGCACTGAAAATTGTCCAATCCAAAAATTAAAGCTAATAAAATTCCCTTCCAAATGCTATACCCATGTTTGTACCCAAGTGTTGCCGTTTTCGAGATATGAACCGTTGAATATGAAAACTTTTTCAAAAAAAGTGGTAGCGGTTCAGGTATCTCGTCAAAATTCCTCTTCTAACTCTTTCCCCTTCCATTTCTCAGAAAACTCGTGATAGAGAAAGTTGTAGAGCGAAAAATTTCCTTCAAAAATGCATAAAGTTATGCTAATTTATCTTCACTCGGTAAATAGTTAGAGCGTTTTAAAGTTTAGGGGTACTTTCAACATTTTGCTAGTAAAATGCTCGTCACTCAAGTTTCGTTTCCAAGGTCTGTAACTCTCTTAATCACTTTGAATGCTGTTTAATTAGATACGTATAGTATTCATAACCCGTATGAGTAATAAATTATGTATACCTGTACGTATAATGTATATCTCATAATATACAGAAGAACACTTGTAGTACATAGGAGGAAGTAAGAAAAGAAACCAAAATATATAAAAGTTGTTCATATAATCAAAAAATGGTTATCAAAAGTAGGTTCAAACAACAGTTACTTACATTAAATGTATTATATAAAATTTATTTCCTCAACTGCTTTCCTATATATTAAAAGCTGTCAATCGGATACTTCGGAAAAAGTTTCAAACAAGTCAAAGTCTTCCCTATAATTTTGGCTTCTGTAGAATGTCCGAAATTTCACGAACTGATTTCCCACAAAGGTGGCATCCCAATATAATGCCACGATCAAAGTCCCTAAGCTCCTTTGACTTACTCATTGTCTCACAAACGCATAAATATGACCTGACAAACCACTACCAACACTTTTATAGCTTTCGGTTACTCATCAAATTACGTTACTTGCTAGATCCACTTCTTTAGGGGGGTGTCCGAATACTTTTGGTCAGATAGTGTATAGTGTATTATTGTATATTAATGAATTATATAAAATATTAAATTTACTTAATGGTGTCAGTACGAGCAAAGAAAAATGACAGGAACCTGTGGGGATTGAGATCATGCTCATTTGGCGAGACCTGGAACATGAGCAAGAACATTCGTTCCCCATCTCCAGCAATGTCTCCTGGTGAAGATTTGGAGTCATAAAACACTTTGGCGATGTTTTTTGTTTCATTGGCATACCGCTGGAAACATTGTACTATTGCCTCTTTGCTTTTACCATAAATCGCTGACGTAGTGTCACATCCTGAGAAACTATGGATGAATATAATGTACTGGCTGAATGATAAGGCCTGAAGTTGCTGTGAAGAGTAGAGCCTGTTTTCTGTGTTGCCCCGTCCGGCCTTCATGAAAAACACATTCGTGTCTCGTGGGGTGAAAGCCACAAGTAAGACGAGCAGGTCTGTCTTCACCTACTATCACCACAGTTGAATGAGAGGTGTTTTGCCACCCACCCCTGACAATACTGCAGTCAGCATCTCCTTTGGCTATAGTAGACTGTATACCTTTTGCACCCAAGGCCTGAACTAACATAGTAATGAGCTTGGTTTGTTCCTTTCTTTGGAAAGGAAGTTTTCCAGATGAACAGTAGCCACCATGTTCTTATTGAAGTCAATATCCACTGATGTTTTACTTGATGCTCTCTGATGTTAATCGTCTCTTTTCGTGGAGTTCGTGTCTTCATAACCATCAAAAACCGCAGCTAAACTGCTGCCGTAATGGTTGATTATTTACGATACATATTGATGGCAGATGGAGGCGAAGGTGGTGTTGGTGTTCCACTTTACTCTATGAAGCAGGAGGCCGCCATTGATTACCGTGAAACTGTTCTTCACATTGATCAATTGATTACATTTTGGGAAAGCATCATACAGTGCTGACATTTTGATTTTTCTCATTATCCCCTCGGCGAATAGAGACATAGGGTATGGGGCTAACTCGTACTTTAGCAACTCCTCTACATCCCCTTCTTTCTTCTTGGTGATCAGAGTTCTCTGAAATATCATCATAGGCTCTACCACCACTACCTCATCATTAACTTTGATCATATTGCTCATCGCAGCTAAAGGAACGACTGAGTTCTTCTTGGATTGTTTCACTTCTGAGAAATTCATTCCAACAAAAGTGCTCATTGTGCGGGTTCCAATTTCCAAAGCCTGGTAGCAGTAAACGTTACTTGTTCCAATTACTCCCGTTGAAAGTGACATCAAACAATTACGTTCAGCAAAAGGCGCGTGATCAGCCAACCATTGAGCAAGCTTCCTTCTGTCTAGATCATCTCTGGTTATGCGTGATGCTCGAAACTCAACATGCTGTTCTCCGCTTGCAGTATGGACGCCACAAAACACCTCAAGTGAACTACATATTGCTGTAGCTGAGCGTGCTCCCCAACCCATTTCGCCAACACCGAATCACTAAAGACTCACCCACGTGTTAATTCTCCTTCACTCTTCATGTCACACATGAATGTCACCTCAATTGTCATGTCAGACCACACACCAGCCATTGGTGTTTCATTTCTGTTGAAAATGAAGTATCCACGATCTATAAAATCCTGTTTAAGTTGAAGGTAGCGAGTTGTTAGTCCCAGCATGTCTTGTACATATAGATGAGTACACTTTGCGTAATGAAAATGGCCGCTGGCATGGAAGTAAGGTATCATCAGTTGGGCGCATGTCATATGATCTTCCCAGTTACCAATGCGCTGTGCTGCAATGAATTTTTTCATCAACACCACCATTTCAAAGTACTGTACCCACTTAGCTGCTGTTGGCCCATTAGCTTTGATACGTGACAATTTGTTGCTCAATTTCCACAGAATGCTGGCAAGGGATGCATTTGCGGAAATGTGTTGTGGAGTAATTTCTACTGAGGTCTGAAGTAACTGAACTACTTCTTTTTCATATGGTGAGATATCTAAATTTTCCAAAATGATCTGAGCTAAAGTGACACTTTTATACATTTTTGTTTGTTTTCTTACTTCCTCCTTTGTACTACAAGTGTTGTTCTGTATATCAGATATATATTATACGTACAGGTATACATAATTTTTTATTTATACGGGTTATAAATACTATACGTATCTAATTAAACAGCATACAAAGTGATTAAGAGAGTTACAGACCTTAGAAACGAAACTTGAGTGACGAGCATTTTACTAGCAAAATGTTGAAAATTACCCCTAAACTTCAAAACGCTCTTACTATTTACCGGTTGAAGATAAAGTAGCAGAACTCTATACATTTTTGAAGGAAAGTTTTCGCTCTACAACTTTCTCTATCACGAGTTTTCTGAGAAATGGAAGGGGAAAGAGTTACAAGAAGAAGTTTGACGAGATACCTGAACCGCTACTTATTTTTAAAAATTTTTCATATTCAACGAGTCATATCTCGAAAACGGCAACACTTAAGTACAAACATGGATATACCATTTGGAAGGGAATTTTATCAGCTTTAATTTTTAGATTTGACAACTTTCTGTGCGAAGCACCGTTTTCGAAATAAACGCCGAAAACTGAAAAAAGGTACCTTTGGACCCCCACTCCACCCCCCGCGGCACCTGAAATCGAGGGGACTTTATTAGGCGTTGTTCAGGGGACCAACCCTACACATTCCTGAAAAATCTCAACCCCTTCATTTAATGCGAAATAAAAACCTAATTTGACTGGACTATCTGTTTAGTTTTTGTTTTTGTTTTTTTGTTTTGTTTTGTTTTGTTTTTGTAAATGGTAAGCAAAATTCAAATGTGCCACTAGGGCTCTTTAATATACGTATGTTGTATAAAAAAAATCCTTATTTCAGTCTAAGTGTTAACAGCATCTATTAAGCCTCGTGGGCTAAAAGTAAGCATTTTGATGTTTTAAGTTTGTTTTCTCTTGAGATCTGAAAGTCATTTTAACAGAAAATGAATGTCATTCTTAAATTAGTCACCCTTTAGAAACATATCTGTCACAAAATCATGACTTTAGCGTAACATCCAAGTTTGGGAAAAGAAGAATTGTTTGGAGTAAGAACCTGCAGTGACGTTGCGAGCGTAACTGGCGCCCGTGGCACGATACCTTTTTGGCGCCCCCCCCCCCTTTCCGAAAAACATATAGTAATATAATATATAGAATTTGTGAAAAGGACCATTTGGCGCCCCTGTGCGAGTGGCGCCCGGGGCATGATAGACACCCTTGCCTACCCCTCGCTACGCCACTGAGAACCTGTTGTATCTCAGACCAATAATTCTTTTTTACCTTGGTCTTAGGTCCAATGTACAACCTCTTGCTAGTAAATTCGCATTTTATTAGTATTTCTTTTGTATTTGTTCCCCTTGCGAGAATCATGCCTCAAGGCGCTTCCGGTGTTAAGAGGAAAGCCATAGAAAAAGAAGAGATAGAGAAAGTTTTAGTTCTCAACTTATGAAACAACAAATGACAACTTATGAAACTGCTAAACATTTCAATCTATTTAAAACTACTTTATTTAGGCAAGTGAATAAAAATTTACAATCAGGAATGAGTACAATTTCATATTCCCAAATTTGCAATGTGAAACAGGTTTTTAGTAATGAAGAGGAACTGTTATCGATCAAATACATCCAAAGAGCTGGTCAACTTTGTTTTGGGTTAACTTTAAAAAAAGTTCGAAAGTTAGCCTTACAATTTACAAAGGCAAGTAATAAAAAAAAATGATAAATCCGAGGATAGAAATCAAATGGCGTGGGAAATTTGGTTTCAAACGTACCGAAATAAATTTTAGAAGGACATTATTTTGAGAAAACCATAAGCCACAAACTTGTTCAAAGCTACAGCTTTTAACCGAGAATTCGAGGTTTTATATTTAATTGATTTGTTTATTATGCTTATAATAAAGTTCAATTGATCTACTTACGTGATTTTTTTCTTATACAGTGATTTCCGATTATACGAATCCTGTTTGTTATTACTGTTTTTGATTCATATAAGCGGTTGATTCTTATAGCCGAAATTTAGGTTTTTGGACAGGCACACACACACCTATATATATATATATATATATATATTAGAAAATTTACCATAAAATACTCTTTAATTTACGTTAATTATCTTTTATTAAAATTATTTTTTATAATTTTAAAAATACAACTTAATTTCTAGACCTATAAGTAGATACACATGAGTATAGGAAGAGAAGAAAAAAATCCAATATTTGTTACAACATACTTGCTTAACAGTTTAACATTTCAATTACAGGAAGGATGCAAAAAAAAGTTTTATATGGTAGCTTGACGTAATGAAGTTTTCTGGAGGCTGTTTATACCTCTTTCAATACCAATAGTCTCAGACCAAGATTCACCTTTTAGCTTACGTTTCACGGCTTGATAACGTGCTGAATCTAATAATGCCACGTTTGCCTAGTTAAGTGATAGTGGACACTTCGCCGAAGTTTTATGTGTTGCAGGGTCCAGGAAGCCGCAACAAGGATGTGGGAGGTGGGAAAATAGAGTCCCTGTCTTTGTTTGTCAGTGGAGAAAAGTGAAATCGGATCCGGACGGGTAGGATACCCCTGGGTCAAGCTAATAGGACAGTGTTTAGCTAAAGAGTTTAAGGGGAAACTATTATGTTATGTCTAACAAAGAAAGGGATGCATTTTACGACTGTATTCCATCCCATCTCATCACTCTTTCTTTAAAAAAAATAAAGAAAGAACTTCGTGCCTTTTGAGGGTTTAAGTGGCTTTTTTCAAAAAATGAAAGGAAAGCGAAGAGTGTAAACTGATTCTTAAAACCGGTGGATTGATTCTTTAAAGCGAAAATTTTAACATGGAGATAATACATTTGTTTTTGTTTTTGCGATATTGATTCTTATAAACGGTTGATTCTTATAACCACTGATCACTATAAGCGGTGGTTACTGTACTTCTAATTCTGGTTGGATTGGGGTGAAATTTGTACTTTTGAATTGAGTAATAAAAATAAAAATCATTAGGACCAAGGTACAACATATGACAGACCAAGGTAAAACACTCTTTTGTACCTTGGTTCTAAAGGCATTTTAATTCTAAACTGTCCAAAAAAAAACACGTCCAAATCCTTCACATTAAAAATTAATAAAATTACAGGTTAACACTTACATTCTGAATTATCAAAAAGTAGCATTGATTTATTTTTTATGTACTACATATATGAAAAATTAAATTAAAACATTAAAATGGGTCCGAAGTACAACAGGTTCCCCCTACTGTTTATCACTCTTCTATTTCGTAAAATGAAGCTCGTGTTGATCTAAAAGTTGTTCATATGGCGTGAAATTTCGCATATAGAGGAACAAGGTCACACAACTGGATCTTGGTGTAAAATCTGTGAAAAACCGGAATAATTATGAGCATTACTGGAGATGGTGACACACGCTGACAGATTCCAGGTTTAAATATTATTTCTGAAATTTACTAAAAAATGTCAATTTATATTGAATAAGGGAATATTTAATCTGTTTTATTGCCAATTTTTCAAAAAGTCTAAAGCGGTTAAGAGAGCATATTAACTGAAGGACCGCTTCCTTATCCCCAATGAGGTCAAATTATTTTATGATCATATCCGGGCAATCAAAACAGTCTTACGCCTTATTAGCAGCATACACCAGAAGAAAAACTAATCATTTATATTACACCTGGCTTCCGTAATATAAAACGTAAACAAGCTAAAGAGAGTTTTGAGAACTGTTATGTGCATGCTAATACACTGCTGGCCACTGTAAATACAACACCCTGAAGGAAACATGCAAATAACATGAAATTTACAACATGCATTAGCGGAGGTGAGATATGCAAATGATTAGAATTCCAGCGCAGACGCACATCACGCGCGCCTGTGGCGTCACTTCAAAGCGCTATTTAAGGCTTGGAGATTTCGACGATTTCAAGTTCGGCAATTGTGTTTTTCTTGTGGTTTTTTTCAAAAAACCGATCAATTATGCCTCGTCGAAAACAGCGATCATCTTTTGATCAAGTATCCGAGTTCGACAGAGGAAGGATAGTGGCCTACCGAGATTGTGGATTATCTTTCAGGGAAATCGGTAGTCGTGTTGGACGAATACAAGCACTTGCAATGCGGATATGTGATCGATGGATGCAGGAGGGTACGACGGACCGGCGTGTTCGATCGCATCCACCTCAGCACACCACTTCACGTGATGACAGGCAAATTGTGCGCATGGCAGTGACGGATCGCTCAGTCACATCACGAACCATAGCACAGCACATGCAGTCTGTAACGCATCATCCAGTGTCTGCGCGTACCATTCGACGCCGTTTACAGCAGAGTGGTCTGTCCGCAAGACGTCCATTGCTTTGTCTACCCTTGACGCAGAACCACAGACGTCTCCGCCGCCAATGGTGCGATGACAAAAGGATGTGGACGGCAGAATGGAATGAAATTGTCTTTACTGACGAGTCACGCTTCTGTCTGCAACACCACGATGGTCGCATTCGAGTCTGGAGACACCGTGAAGAGGGGATGCTGAACAGCTGCGTTATGCACCGCCACACTGGTCCTGCACCGGGTATTATGGTATGGGGCGGTATTGGATATCACTCTCGCACACCTCTAGTACGCATTGCCGGTACTTTAAACAGCCAGCGCTACATCTCCGAGGTGTTGGAGCCAGTTGTCCTTCCTTACCTACAGGGCTTGCCCACAGCCATATTTCAACAGGATAATGCGCGACCACACGTGGCACGCATTGTCCAACGGTTCTTCGTCAATCGCCGGATTGAATTGCTTCCCTGGCCGCCTCGCTCTCCGGATCTTTCGCCGATAGAAAACATGTGGTCCATGGTTGCTCTACGATTGACCCAGATTCCATCCCCAGCTGCCACAGCAGATCAACTTTGGCAACGTGTGGAAGCTGCTTGGTCTGCTGTACCCCAAGAACTCATCCAAAGTCTCTTTGAATAAATGCCGAGGTGTTGGAGCCAGTTGTCCTTCCTTACCTACAGGGCTTGCCCACAGCCATATTTCAACAGGATAATGCGCGACCACACGTGGCACGCATTGTCCAACGGTTCTTCGTCAATCGCCGGATTGAATTGCTTCCCTGGCCGCCTCGCTCTCCGGATCTTTCGCCGATAGAAAACATGTGGTCCATGGTTGCTCTACGATTGACCCAGATTCCATCCCCAGCTGCCACAGCAGATCAACTTTGGCAACGTGTGGAAGCTGCTTGGTCTGCTGTACCCCAAGAACTCATCCAAAGTCTCTTTGAATAAATGCCGAGCCGTGTGGCAGCGGTGATCTCCAACAATGGCGGCTACTCTGGCTACTGATTTTGGCAGGAACCACACTTCACAGAAGTCTATAAATTTAATCATTTCATACTTGGTCAACATGTTATCTACAAAATAAATTTTGTTGTGATATCTCTTGTCTTTCTTGGTGTTGCAATTTGGGTGGCCAACAGTGTATATTTGAGATGTTCTGCCGACCACAGCGTGAGCTTAAACGGCGTTTATATAAAAACAACCTCCGCGCAAAAAGCGACGACCTGAATTTTAAAAATTTTAATTCTTAATAACAAATCCTTTTTTTGTTTTTTAAAACTATTTCAGTGGCAACAATTAACATTCCTTAATTTGTTAATTATTTTATTAATTAGGTGCTAAAACATAAAAAAATTCTTAAGTTTCTTAAACCATCAATTCTATCGACAGCTTCAAAACTAATTTCTAATTTACCGTGTTCCATCTGTACTAATAAATTTGACCTTATTATATCTTATTTAAGTTCGATTATACATTTCTTATTCATCAAATTTTAATACAAATTTTAACACAAGGAGTGCTCACTTAGCAAACCGTACAACAAAAAAAAAAAAACTAGCTGCATTTAGGTGGGCCAAATTAAACCCCACCATTAAACAAAAACGGTATACACTAAACAATGCATAATAATCAAAACATAACAATACAAAAACATCTAATACATAATAATACCTAACATACACTGCCTTTGGGTATAATATATAATACACAATATACATTATGTTTGATGAGTGCAATAACTTTACATAGAATTATTTTCTTTTTACTTACACTAAAAATTAGCACCTTACATTTCTTCACTGTTGATATATTTATTTACTATTAACTCATTAACAGCATATTTTATAATTATCACCGTACTACACGAGTATCACATTTCTCAGTAACTCTAACGCATTGCTTTGCTTTGCAATTACAATTACTCTTACTTTATAATTAACAATTTACTCTGTTATTACATTTCACAATAATTTAACACATTGCATTACATTTCAATTAACACTTACTCTGTCAATATTTTAACACCACCATTTTACAATTAACACACTTATTTTTTCTATTAACACATTTGTCAATACTTAAAAATTTTACAATTCTATATTGTGTAACACAAATTAACACTATTACTTTGATTGTTAACATTAATTACTTTGATTATTGACTTTGATTGTTTACACGCCAAACACTCAAATGCAATTTAAATTTCAAGTTTACTTTCACAGACTTCAGTAATACAATACTTGCATATAAATATTTGTTACAAAGTACAAAATGAAACGAAAGTTGAGAACAAAATAAACACAAACACAACCTAGTCAGTGTGCATGCTAATATAAAGTAAATAGATTTTTATGGATATTTCACTTATATGCAACAAAATCTTTCTCAAAAGAAAAATAGCACAAATTTTTCCCATCGCAAATAGAGTTATTATTTAAAATAATAGAAAAAAACATATGGTAGCTGAAAATATTATTCATATGATAATAATAATACCTGTAGCAATTAATGTAAATACTTTTCGATGTAAACTATCACTTTGTTAGACAATGATTTGGAAAAAAAATATGTATGTTTAAAAAATGTAAATGAAATGCTTTATTTTAAACAAAAAAAAGTATACTAGCAAAACCATTTGGCGCTTTGAATAAAGAAATATATTTTTGCTATGTATACTAAAATGAAAAAAAAAGTTTAATGTACAAGAATTATAAGGAAATGGGAAGTGTCTCAAGCGTTTCATAAAATTTCCATAATTCATGCAAAAAAATCATCCACGTTTACAGATGGTTTTCACTAAAATTATTCAGAAGTAAATATTTTTCAGAAAAAAATATGACATATTCAGTTAGAATTCTCCCCTTCAGAATGTGTTTTGCCCAGTTCAAATTATACATAGATAAAGAAAAGTTTGTATAAAAACAGTTTTTAGCCTCTTTGTTACTGTGATGTTCTTCTTTACGGGATAGTAAAGCAAATTCATTTGTATGTAATCGGGGAATCTTCTTGACAAAACTCTCGAAACGCATTTTAAAAATAGCCCAAAAAGAACGAGACTCAAGGCTGCAATGTTCTTTGAAAAGATACTGTGAAAAGGTGATCGTAACAAATTCGTAACAGAACCAAAATTATGCTTTAAGCCAAGAAAAGATAATTTTTTTTTCATTCGTGAAATTTAGACGGTATGAACCAAGTAATTCAGTGTCCATTTAGGTACTTATTCGCTTTCATCTTCTTAAGAGATTTAGTATTAAATGATAATGATTAAAGACATGTCTTAAAATAAATTGTGATCAAATTAAATGGGTTATTTTTGTTAGCAAAAGAATCGTTGAAATACAAAATTAAGTAAACATTGTATTTTCTATATTTTTTTTCGGGATATATCTGAACTAGAACTGGGTTGTTTTTAAGGAACCATTTAAGTCTAGTTACTCTGATAAGGAACCTTTTTATACGATTTATTCTTAAAAAATAAATCAAATTTTAAAGATATATTCATAGAAAGAAAAATGTTGATGAACCTTTTCAGTGCCTGGCTTATAAAGACTTCATAATTATTTTCAAATATAACTCCAGTATTCTCTTTTGGCAATCTATGTATGTAAAAAAGAATGGCAAAATAGCATCACACTGAGAGATTTTCTGCTGTGCATGGCACCATAATTCAAATTCTTTGAATTGTAAAAATGGATACAGACGTTAGTGAATCCTCAATACGGCCTTTACAAAACATCACTTTAGATTTTATACTCTGAAAAAGGGCTCGTATCTTTTCATGGGAAATATACAGAGCAATTTTTCGAGGAGATCGCTTCCGTCCAACACCCACGACCTCTAGTTGACCTCCGAAGCAGACATGTGAGTGAGAAATGAGTCTTCATTTGACGAGGAACTCTAATTCAAGATGGATAAGTGATATGCAGAACAGAATCAGAGGACGACAGCATGTAGAATAATACGGAGTGTCAATGCATGAGGTCACCATGTGGTCCATTTTTCATCTCGGGGGTTCTTTTGGGATGTAAACGCTTTCCGACTAGACATTTCCCCCTCATAGACAATTATCAAATGGAATATATGTGTACTATTTCATTTATCGCTGGTAATAAAAACTCTAGAGGGTAATAATTGTGAGAGTAAATATACTTAACCTCAATTTTTGGATTTGAAGGTGTGATTTATCGCCGCCTTCTTCTTATTTAGATAATTATTTTGAGCTATTGATTATATTGACATTTTTACTAAAATACTTCCTTTTTTACTTTAGCATTATAAGTCGAAGAAAAAAATTAAATATAGGATTATATTATTATAATTTTAAAAGTTTTATTTAGAGAGTGTCTAAATTTTATTACAGCCGGGTTGTGACTATGAATACAATAGCTGTTTTAGATGTACGGGCAAAAATATTTTTATTCTTATTTAATATTCCTGCTATCCTTGTGACAGATACAGCTTGTCTAATCGCGTATTTAAAAAACTATTGGTATTTAAAGGTCGTGTATAAACGTAATTAATATCGTATTTAAGAGTGCTTACGTAACAACAAAATTTGTGTATTTTGTCTCATCTCAACATAGTTTGAAAATAGTGTTTAAAGAGTGTATATTTGAACTGAAAAATATTTCAGCTCAAGGCATTGCAAATATTAGATGTCCACACTGTAGACTATAATCTAAGAGAAGATAAAGGAAGATATTGTCTTAAAAAAAGAAATTACTGATTTGCTATGCGCAAAAATTGTTTGATTAAAGGACTGCTTAAAGCAATCTGATCATATATGATAGCGTGAGTTCTGGCTGAAATATTGAAAAATTCATATTTTTTTCCAGTATCTTCAACAAATGCTTCTGAGGTACATGGAAAATTAATTCTTATGAAAACCTGAAAATCAACTACCCTGCTCGGGACTCGAGCATGTTACCTTCTGTTCGGCGGACAAGCATGCTTAACGATTGTACTTCCGTCCATGCCAAGAACTTTTAAAAGGAACCTATTACGTTTATATCGATGATATTTAATGTTACTTTCAAATTTTCTGCATCAATATAATTGGGAATTTGGACTTTAATTTGAACAACGTTTAGATGAGATTCACATAGGCGTTTTGTTTTTCTATACTTTTGCCTTTATTTTTATTCTCTAGTTTCTCGTGTTTCTACAGTTGTTGAGTGCTATTTAATCCTTTACTTCCAAGATATGATTAAAGCTGTGTTATCGCATAATATACGTGTTTCTTTGGGCTAAACAAATCACTCAAACAACAAATTTCTGTAACAGTACATTATCAAGTAAGGAGGAAACTTTGATAGACTTTGGAAAGCATTTACCTGAAAGAGGTTTCGCCTTGAAAGACTTTTTCTTTTCATTGAGAAGATTAAAAAAAATCGGTTTTACCCATATCGACAAACAAATCTCTTTTCGATATGTTACCCGTTAGACAACTGCTTAATAAAAAAATTTCATGACGTAAATGAAACTCTTACGATGTGTAATGTTCTTTAGAGTTTAGTTTCTGTATATGATTTAAAGTAATGTTCGTAGTCATCTTTCCCGTTATCTTTTATTAATTATACAGGGTCTCCGGGCTAAAGGTATCCAAAAGTCATGACTTATTTTTTCGGAACTGTATAGAGAAAATAGCTCACTTCTACCCAGACTTGGGTGTATATAATTTGAAGTGGCACTCTAAATGAATTTGATACAAACACAGTTTATACATGAAACAATGTTTATTGAATTCGTTGCATATATAGAATTTGCTTTTACAGCAATAAGCATACGTACTACTTGTACGGAATATATATTAATACTCACAAACCAGCAGAGAGTCAAACCAGCAGTTCTGCTACGTAAACTTTGGGCCTGCTAAGCACAAGCGCCGGTTAACACCTGGAACTGCTTACCTCGTAGCTCCCTCTCGCTTATCTATCAACTTTAACAACAACCTTTTACAAAAACGTTTTTTTAATCAAGCTGTTTGGTATTTATACCAAGAGCGTATGCCGAAATTAGCATATCTCAAGCAGCTTCTTTAATTAATTCACTCAAAAGTTCGATTCTTGTGAATCGAATCTTGTGTATACCTTACAACTGCCTATTAGGATTTTACAAAAAATTATTTTAATAGAAAGAACATATCACCAAGTTTTAATATCAATCATAGATTTCGATGTGTGCACCTTTTGTAGCATGACTAACGTCTAAATGGTAATCCAGTTCTCTCCTAGCGTTCCGCAGCATATCAGGCGTTATTAGACTTTTTTGCTTAGGGATTCATTAAATCCGTTTTGTATAAACAAAAAATTGAAACTGTGGATGAGTTGAAGAAGCGTATCATTCCAGCAATTCGTGTAATAACTCTTGATATGCTACGAAGCACTTGGAGAGAACTGGATTACCATTTAGACGTTTGTTGTGCTACAAAAGGTGCACACATCGAAATCTATGATACTATGATCGAAGTCTATGATTGATATTAAAACTTGGTGAGAAGGTATTTCTTATTAAATAATTTTTTTTAAAATTCTAATGGGTATTTCCATAAAAATAAGTCATGCCTTTTGGATGCTTTTAGCCCGGACACACTGCATTTTCCTTATCTCAAAATATATTTATTCTGATGCTTACATAGCCATATTTGTCGTTTTACGCAATAGTTTTATAAATATCTGAGCAAAAGTTTTGTCACCAATTATGTTCAATCAGTATGTAGAACTTTAACAAAAAAAAATTGCATCGTTATTTCTCAATAATGCGCAGAAAAAAGGCATTGTCTGCAACTGCATGACATATTTTTTCTCTTTTTAGCGCAAGTTACTTCAGCCAATTTAATAACTTCTCAATAAACGTGGACAAAAAAAAAATGCAATATATATTATGTTCTTAATGTTGTGCTGTTAGCGAATGAATTGAATAAATGTTAATCAGCCAGCGTAGTGAAAAACAATCTGTCTTAATAGAATAAATAGAAAAATTTAAAGCTGGATGGCTGAGCTTATCGCCATGGAGGCCAAGAGCTCCCGTTCAAAATGCGAAAAAAAAAGTGAAATAATGCGACAAGTTGGTCTTGTTAATGCTGCGATGTGCAGTTGTTTACAAGTTCAATCTTGAGATCAGGTCAATGACATCTGTTTCACTTTCACGTCATCCCAACTGCTGTCTTTTTAGTGAAATGCGTTTTAATGTTTGAAGGCCTCTGCTCTCTTTGCTCACTAAAGCTTATATTAGTTATGTAACTCGACCTTCAAGCAAACATTCCGAGAGAAGGTTCAAATAGTTCGTGAACATGCAATTCAAACAGTTAAACGTTTTAACTTTGCCTAAATTTTACTCTTTTTGTGACACTGGTTCAATTGCCCTATCATGCAACAAAATGCTTTAGAAAAAAAGCTAACCTCCTATTTAAAGATATTATATAGATTTATATATGTAAATTGAGTATAAGCAGCAAAACAAGTAAGCGTAATACACCCAATCGTGTTCCCAGAAAGGGTTTAATGAGTAAAATATTTTCAATAATTTCAAACACGAGTACCTTTTGGCTTCGAAGTAGTCTGGTGGTAGCGCGTTGGCTTTCGGTGCTGAGGGTGCTCTGATAGAATTCCGACATGCACCAGTAAATACATCAGTGTCTATGCTGGATATCTCTTAGACAGGGAAGAGATCCGTAGACAGGGAAGTCCCCTATGAGGTCAGAGAGGGTAGAAGAGGGTACGATACCCCCAGATGCCGCCCCTGGGGGTGCTCGGTCAAAATTGCGGTGTCACCTGACTAAATCGGTCTCCGACCCTTGTAGTGCCATTATAAACCAGAACCGTACCCCTCAGCCCGCTAGGCTATATGGACCTGGTCTGGAATAAATTCCGATCAGGGGGCATTAGAAACAACAACAACGGACATCTTTCATTACCTTAAAAAATGTTCCCTTTAAGTTGATCCAAACATGCATAATATCAAAAACTTACCATGTAACACTAAATATTGATACCTGTGACTACAAGGCGGGGCGATATCTGAATGGACTGGGCGTTTGTCCTCAGAACCGGAATTTAACTGTTCGAATCCCGCAGTTGACTGTAATGAAGCGCCTTTGATTTTAAAGAAAAATTAAATTTTTTAGAGAGATAAAGTGATCGAAGGCTGTTTTCATTACATTTTTGTTAGAAAGTTAAGAAGCCGCCTTTGATTAGAGAACTGGACAGTCGTCTTTGTGACTTAGCCAATTTAAAAGCGGCTAAGCGAAGTTGGGGGTCTGTGGTTTCCGATTCTAGACAAGATTAGCGGTGATTGGAGCCACAATTGACGTTAAAGTAAAATAGACTATTCTCAACAAATTTATGAGGGTCTGCTTGGGAAGTAGACCGCAAAACACGTGGACTGGACTTTGGGTGGTCTGGAGGTGGCGCAAGGAAGGCGTGCATGTGTTGAAGGGTTATCCAATCAAAGAAATGAAAATTGATGCTAAGTGGTGGATTTTTGAAAGCTTTCCTGAATGGATTAAGAGTCATGAGAAGGCGTGGACATTGTTGTGAATAAATAAAATAAATAGAAGACTTAGAGTTTTTTTCGGGGATTCACTCTGCATGCGAGCACGGATTCCCTTTCCCCGGTGTTTAGCATCGCAGGTGATGAAGTGTTGTTATTTTAACTGTCGAGGAGCAGTTGAGCTTGCCCGGGAGTTTCCCGAAGAAATATGTCGTTTAGCGGAGCAGAGATTCGGTTGATGTATCCCGGTATGAACTCCTGATTCTGATACTAGAATTTGTTTTGCTGATGATGAAAATCTAATTGATGCCTTCACCAATAAATAAACTAGACTAGAGGTGGAGAGAATTGCGCCTTCACGTTGGAGTTCCGATTGAGTAGTCCCGGGGATGAAAAGAGTTTTCGACAGAGAGTGTGTGAGGACCTCCTGACAAATACCCCCATCTTTTAAAAAGAGCGGAAGAAGACTACGATAGATGACCACGACCGAGGCCCACGTCAACCTAAGATGTTGAGTGTCAGCTACCTCATGCTGCGTTTGCATTCATGTACTCTGCTCTGCTCTGCCTTGGGGAAGCCAGTGATTTATGTTCACTGCGTACTCTGTATATGCGTGGATCGCCTCCTCTTTCGGTCCTGCTACAGAGCATCAAAGATCCCGGGGTCCCGGGGGTCAAATGGTATCAATGGGGGCGAGGGACACGGCGTGTAGGGTTACCCTGACTAATGTGATAACAGGAGTGGAGGGGTCTCCGTGCAGAGAACTCTGCATGAATGCATATGCACCACTAGAAGGAAGAAAGGAGACCCCATGCCCGATGGTAGCATCGACACCCGTGTTCCAGTGCGGTTAGCATCCAATTGAGTGAGTGTTAATCATTTTGTCTTGTTCAGACCCAACATCGAAAATTTGAATGATTTAGTGCGGGATAAATGTTAGTTTTTTTTAGTATATAGATTTGAGGGATAGAAGTTCTTTGCCATAGGTAAAATAAATAAATTTATGCTCCCTGAATCCAAAAGGTATAGGATAAAGGATATACATCTCAGTGAACCTAAAATTTAAAAAGAAATGCTAAAAGTAAATGAAAAATGAGTAATTTGTGTACTAAGTTTTATTTTTGTTATATTGTTATTGATTTAAATTGTAAATTGTAGTGTTGTAAATAAATTAGTTTTGTTTGTAAATATGAAAATTTAGCCAATCATCCTTGTGTTTGTAGTTGATCTAAACAGGAAGGTTTAGAAGCAAAGTTTGTTTGACCTGTTCGTTTGCCAAATTGTCTAGAACCTTGGGTTGTATTCAACCAAATAAATAATAAAACACAACGCACCCAAATAATGTCTATAAATAAATCATTTGTACTAACCAAAATAATTTACGAATCACGCCCAAAATAAATATTTAAGACAGGCAATACGACATGGACGTGTGTGTGTTTTTAGTTGTTGGGATCTGTATTTAGTACTAGATCCGTGTCAGCTTGTTCCTCGTTCAGCAAGAGGCGACTGTAGCACTACTCTCAAAACCATAAGGTAAATGCACCTATAATGGACCATGTCCCTATAATGGGCCAACCTTAGAAATGTCCAGAAATTAAGGGTCTATTGTTATCTTAGGCAGTGGAAGGGGTGAGGGTCATTGGCTACTACCAGAGCCTCACTAAGGCAGGGGCATACGGGGCAGTTGCCCCGGGCCTCCACATCAGAGGGGGCCCCCAAATTGAATAGAAAGTTTATTTTACGTTTCCTTCTTAATGAACTTTTTTTAAGAAAATATCAGTACAGTGTAAAATCAGAAAATCAGAAAATCAATAAAATGGACAGAACGATATTTCGTCTGACTCAACTGCTATTTTATTTTGGTAGTGGAGTTCCTGGACCTGCTGGTTTTAACTCCTGTCAGCAAGATATTTTGTGGTCAATGTAAAAATGCTCAGTAAGATTTAGTAGTAATGAAGTTAAAATAAGTATTAGGTTAATGGTCTTTAAGGGTAAGTTAAAATTTAAGTCCTTCATGAGATGAAGGAAAAGCAAAAAAGTTAAAGAAGTAGGTTCAAATTAGTTACTAGTAATAGTTAAAATTAATAATAATAGTTAAGTAAGTAGTTTAATTAAGAAGAAGAATAATCCGGAAAGGGAGGTTACTGGCCCACAGTAAATTAGATGTTAAGTTTAAAAGAAAAAAAAAAGGCCCCATTCAGGGTCATACTATAATAATGTGATAATCGCAGAATTCCGCTGGGGGAAAAGTGAAAATATCAAGATAAGAGAATTTGGACTAATATTTCGTCTGACCATTGGAGGGGAGGCCTTTATAGCTATTTTAGGTTCTAGTCAATTTTCTTGTTATATATCTATAATGAGGTGAAAAATTTAAATAACTCCATAAAGTTCGATTCTTCATTACTGAAGAAGTGAAGCAGAGGGCCCCCCCCCCAAAGAAGTTTTTGCCCCGGGCCCCCATTTAGGCTAAGTCGGGCCCCGGCTACTACCTGCGAGGATCCCTTAGCATTGGAATTGAGTTCATTCCTTTACTTTGTGCGAAGTGTAAGGTGTATTCTGCTAGGGAGAAGAAAATTTGTGTTTATTTAACGTCTGCTTAAAAAATCTGTTAAGATAAGTGAATTTTTCAAATTTTTTTATTTAAGTACTTTAATGCTTGTTTATTGACTTAAACTATTATTCATTACGATAGTATGTATAATTCAAATTGTACAGTGATTAAATGACAAAAATGTCAAAATAGCGTGGCCCATCATGGGATCACGAATTGTTACACTGTCCCTGTATTGGGCCAGCCTGTGTACTGGTACAAATTATTTTTTTCGGAAATGTCAATATTTGCAACAACATACCAGCTGTGACAAATAAAGCGGTACATCACCGGCAACATTAGCCACAATTTTTAAGTAAATTTAATTTTAGATGTTTAAGTTAATAAATTTATATTTCAGTTATATTTCAGTTTTTATATATTTAATGTAGTTGTACTGTAGTTATAAAATGAATAAACCGGTTTAAAAATATACATCATGTTTTTAGTTCCTTTTCTTTCCAATTTTATGATATTGTAGAATTGATTTTTGTTCCATAACAGATTAAATACATGGCCCATTAATGTTGTGATGGGCGATATTGATGGCCCATTATTGGGTGGTCCATTATGGGTACATCGGATAAAATAATGGCTCATTATAGGTACATCAGGTTGGTTATTATTTATGTAATATATATATATATATTTTATGAATGCAGCCAGTGTGCTCCAATTGCTACTACAGATGTAAGACAGTTATTAAAATGGCAGGTAAAAATTTGGACCAGTTTGTTTTATCTATAGCTGTGAAAATTCAGATTTACTTCAATTTTTCTCTTAACCGACCCATTACTAGTACGTTTACCTTACATCAACAAACAAACTTAAATCTGATATTGAATTATTTTAAAGCCGCTTGCGTATTTTCTTTACATACGTACAGGACCCGATTTAGAAAATTCTTGACTATAGGCACAACTCGGGATGGGGGCCCCCTAACACTGATGTGGGCGTAAAATTTCCAAAATTGACACACAAAAAAAAAATAATCATGAATCATTGTGAAAGTACCATTTTACCAAGAATTGACTATTTTAAGCGTAGAAGCCTAGAACATTATCAAATAACAAAAAGCAATGCAACATATTAACTTCATCATTAAAACATCAATACAATGCAACCAGAGAAGCTTATTAATCCCTTATATACACTATAACATACATATGATGAACTATACATATAACTATACATATTTCGCTCACTCCTTTCAAAAACGTCATATCTCAAAAATCGGCGATTTTTAGTTATGCTTGTTTTCAGAATGCCCTGAAAGCAAATTTCTATCTATCTCTATAAAATATCTCTATAATATTATCTGTCTCTATAAAATTAGTAGTATATCCCTGCAAGATCGTCCTATCTCCCCGCTCAATATTTAGCCGCTAGACAGCAGAAACAAAATTTATTTTCAATACATTTCAATGTACTTTTAAACTTTCAGATCACTCTCCTGAAAAATCTTGTTTTTTGAGATATGACGTTGTTGAAAGGCGTGAGCGATATGATGAACCAATCAATCAATCAAATTTGAAAGGATATATAAAAAAAATTGCTATTAAAAAGGTAAAATTAAAAAGATTTTGAATTGGGAATTTTTTCTTTTTTTCCTTTTAAAATTAAAATTTTTGGGGGGCCCCCTAGGCCCGGGCCTACCGGGCCTAATGGAAAATCAGGGCCTGCATACGTACCTCTACAATTAACAGCAATACTTTTGTTTCGACAATTTATAACTTATATAATGTTTACTCCGATATTTATAGAAATTTTCCATATTTATCATTTCTATGTTAGTCTCTTCACTAGAACTCTAATATGTGCTTTTAATATTAGTCATTATTCGCGCCGAAAATTGAATCTGTCAATTAACTTGTGATTTATTATGACATCATTTTCTGGGGATAACTTATAATATGCTTATTAAAAAAACTATGTGTACTTGTAATTTGTATTACTTAAAAGACTTTGTATAAATTATTATCCAATATAATTTAAATTATCTATTTCAATAGTTTATCTATCCGAATAGTTTGCCAAGAAAACAAGAACTTTAAAGAAAATTTTAAGGATAGGATTTTTTTTCTATCACGTCAAATTAATAGTATCCTTCAAACACTTGATAAATTTATAATTCTTTGATAAAAAAAACGAATAGACTGCAATAAAATTTTAAAAAGAATGTGTAAACATGTGAATAATTATGTATTGGTATTCGTATTTTCCTCTACAGGCAGAAAACCTTTTTCTGTAACATTTTATCTTCCCTTTACCTAAATTTCGGTCTTATGAAGTTTTGTTCAGCTCCGCTAAGATTATACCTGTGATCTGCAGAGAAGCTTTATAGGTTGCCTTGAGTTAAACTCTTGATAAACGGTGTTACAGGCTTCATATTTTTTTCATCCTCAGTAACCTACCAGAAACATACAAACCGAATGCAATGTTCTTCGAGTGAATTATTCTTTGATTGTTTCTACCTTTACTGACCGCAACAAATTACTTTAAGTTGCGGAAAAACTTAGATAAAAAGAGCTATCAAAAAACAGTCATGCTATTTCTAACTACTGAGTTCATTTGAGGTTTCTAAAATTCTTTTTAGTGTGGCAGTAAAAAAAAACGGCTGATGTAGAACAGTATCCAGAAAAGGGGCTTAGCTTCCTAAAGCAACTTTTTGAGACCTTCCTCCTGACAGGGTTCAAAATATAAAACGCTCAAAAGAAATCAGTGAAAAATTTCTACCTTTACTGACCGCAACAAATTACTTTAAGTTGCGGAAAAACTTAGATAAAAAGAGCTATCAAAAAACAGTCATGCTATTTCTAACTACTGAGTTCATTTGAGGTTTCTAAAATTCTTTTTAGTGTGGCAGTAAAAAAAAACGGCTGATGTAGAACAGTATCCAGAAAAGGGGCTTAGCTTCCTAAAGCAACTTTTTGAGACCTTCCTCCTGACAGGGTTCAAAATATAAAACGCTCAAAAGAAATCAGTGAAAAATTTTCATTGTATTGTTACTTATTCTCTTCTCGTAAAAAGTTCTTGTTTGCAAGGAAGCTTTTGCATTTTTTTCTTGTCTTAGCAGAATCCGAAGCATTTGTGAACCGAAAAATGTTTGAAGAATAGAACTGAGCATTAAAATTCTTGAAATTGAAACCTCTTTATTTTAATACTGATAAAATATTAATAGGAAACAGAAATTGGGCGAAAGGTAATCCTAACATACTCATTACGGTTTATTAAATGTTTTGTATTAAGAATTCCCAATACATTATCATAAATTAAGTCTATATTCTTGAATTTACACCCAACTACACATATTAATACATACATGTACACTCTTAATCAAGAGTTTCCGAAATTCTCCATATTTTTGCTAAAATCATATCATTATGGAACTTCGTTGACATTTTTGCCTCCTGTTTTTCTAAAGAAGAGTTATTTTCGTTTCCACATTCAAAGCGGCCGTAATATGTTTTGCATTTCCTTTTGTTTGTTAGTAGAAAATTTTTAGACAGAGAATTTTTGTTTTATATCTCACAGGTGTAGGAGGCTGGATAACAAGATCTGAGCAGTGATTTTTTTTTTTGTAATATATAGTGGGACTGATTTTACAAATTAGTAGAAGTTCATTGATTCATTCGAAATTTAATTAAAATAATGCGTTTATCATACTAGTTAGAGTTCTGTTTGACTTTTATTGGTCTACTTATTCCATATATAAAAAGACATTTTGCAGTCCCCGCTTAAAGATTTAATGCACATATCCCAGTTTTACGATAAAAAGTATTAGAGAAATTTTAAAATTAATAGTAAAGTATTGGCATCCACACAAACTGCGATTAGCTCTTTGCCGATAGGTTAAAGGATTTTTTACAACGTATTTTTTAAACATGATCAACACCGTAACATATTAAGATTTGTCCTACAGTTTGATTCTTCACCGGAAAAACGTGTAATACTCTCACTTCAATTGTCTCAAAAGTAATTCGGGTCTTTCTAATAGATAAATATGCCCTACCATGTGATCAAACCCCAGCTATAATCGAAAAATCACTAAAAATCGTTTTCGAAGATGTTCTCGTTCAGACAAACTCACAACTCTATAAAACCTATATCAAGAGCCCAGTTTAGTAATACAAAATTTTTATGAAAAGAAAATATAATGCTTATTTATTTTGTTTCAGAGGTTTATGTTTATGAATGATATGCATAACTCAAATAAGAAATGCCATTCTTGGAATATGTTTTACCCGGAACACGTTCTAAGAAATATTTTTGCTATAGTCCTGAAAAAAAAAGACAGCGAAACGTTTTGTTATTGCCGTCCTCACTGACTGAACGTCTCTTGTCTAAATCCTCGACCATGTTGAAAGAGGATACTGTTAAGCCCATGATAGTGGAAAAAAAATCTTGCTGAGCTAGCATTACTTCCCGCTAATATTACTGTAAAATTAAATACTTCTATAAGAAATGACGATGAGAAAATTAGGCTGCAATTTTCTGTGGTTGGTAAACTGTTATTCAGTTGTCTTAGAAAGAGAAAAGGGGTTTTTAATAGCTCTAGAGATTAGTACCAACACTGTCATGTAAGCTCATAACCCAGAGGAGTTATTTTTCTTTTCTCTATCTCGTATTAGATATCTCTGTTTCATTTTTCTTTATGACTGACGTTAATGTTTACAGCTCGTATGAAGAAGTTCTGACGAGAAGTATGGTTTAAAATAAAAGAACAGCTGGAGAGCAGCGTAATTAAGTATCCTAGGAATCGAAAGTAATTAATTTAGCAACTATAAGGCACGTCAAGGTTTTTTTTCTCTTTTTGCCTTTAATAGTCTTGTTGCTATCACTCTGATGCATCGTATAGTAACAATTTTAAAACATAGAACCACTAAGTATCCGTATGGGTTGATATAATAAATATCGATGTTTTATTATCGATGTTTTATCGATGTTTTATCGGTATTTTTGTCTAATATTGTGATACCAATAGATGTAAAAATAAACTGTTTCATTTTCCCCTCTTGTGATGTTTGCAAAAAATCAAACGATACTGATAAAAATTCTTTTTTTTTTCACATTTGTGTCTAGACGTTCGTTATCTTGAGACTTATACTGTATTTAATATTATGTCATGTCTCTCTTTTTTCGAAAGAGTTCGTAATATAAAGGGTATTCATTAAAAAGTAATGTTTTTAATGAATATATAACGAATGCAAAACGTTTCATATTTAGGAACTATACCTTTTTACCCATTTCATATCTATGTAAGTAATATTTTGTTTCTGTTTAAACTAAATTCCCGTATTTCGCTTGCACTTAAGAAAGGACAAAATGAAGTGAAATCTGTGAGAGTAAAAACATTTTAATTTTAGTAATAATTTATGAAGAAATACGTATCCTTGTACTTTCTATGTAAGTGTTTTAACTTAAAACTCCTTTTCCAATTTCAAAAACAACTTAAGATGAAGAGAGGTAAGTAGTAAACACGTTATCTTAACTTGTCAAGGTATCATCTCTTTTAAATGAACGAGAGCCTAATTTTTTATAAGAAAATATATTTCCTCTGTGAAAATTCTTTTGTTATCAGTCATCGCAAAATTTGAAGATTTATATTTGTAAACTCTGCACTGCCATCTAAACCGTTTCTCCAATGTTGTTATCTTCTATGACTTTAAAGCTGCCTTAATTGCAATTGATTCTTATAATATACACCTCACTCTGCTGATATCCTTGAGTGTAGGAAGCTCCTGCGGTGCTTAAGGCTGCTATGTACTAACCCCATTGGATTCGCTCACCTCAATGTTAACCTATGGAGAAAATTTGTCCACGGATTGCCGACTTGGATTCAAAGATTTTTTTTTAAAAATTGTACTCCGTCATAGAGAAAGAAATTTTACATTTGTGTACATTTTTCGTTTTTTTAAATGCAATTAATATTTTAAAATTTAAATTACTCTGGGAAAAATCTGGTATAGTGTGTTTTAAACGCTCATAAATTCCTTCGGTGGACGAAATTTATAAAATGCATCCTGTAGCGCTTTGCAGAAAAGTTCAGGCTATCTGACAATACCAATTTTATTTTATTATCAGCATTTATGTACCTGTAAATAGTTGACAAAAATATATTTTAAATCAAAAATTTGGGGGCAGCGCTTAACCCCCCCCCCTATAGAGAGAGAGCCATTACAATCCCTCAAAATGTCAATCCTAAGGGGGGTGGAATTCTCGAACTGTCAACTGGACTCCTCCCACCACAAGAGTCTGCAAGAAGAGGAAAAGGAAATACGATTTTTTTTGTTAGTACATAGCAGCCTTAAGCAGCCACCATAAAGATGTCGTTTTACAATGGATCCCGGCCATTGCGGAGCCTCTAGCAACGAGTCTGCTGATTTCCTGGCCAAGAAAGATACATCCATTTTGCAGATTTCCAATACTGATGTCCCTTTTTGTACCATCAAACGCCTTAAACGCGTAAGCCAGTCAATGAAGCCACCCGACAACAGCTCTTTGGAAACAACTATCAAAAGCCCTGGTGGATTAAAATCAAAGACATCCCTAAGTGGCCAAGGCGTAGAGCTGTTACTGAATTTCGCCTGGCGACCGGCCACGACTGTTTATCAAAATATCTGTATCGCCTCAAAATCGTCGCTGATCCTCTCTGAAGACTCTGCAATCTTCGGGAGATGATAGATGAGACTCACCTGATTCGCTGTCCTGCTCTTCGAAAGATTTCTCTTTCCGATCGTTATTAGGAAGCAAGGGACTTACTGAGTTCATAGACTATTACTGCAACCAGAGCCTGACTAAGGCAGGGGCATACGGGACAGTTGCCCCGGGCCCCCACTTCAGAGGGGCCCCCAAATCAAATAGAAAGTTTATTTTACGTTTCCTTCTTTAATGAACTTTTTTTAAACAAAATATCAGTACAGTGTAAAATCCGTCAGTTTTATGTTAGCTTCTCCATTAATCTATCGTATGAACACAAAATATCTATATTTCGTAAATCCATGGCTTTCTAGGGCGAAATTTAGCTGAATTCCGCCCTAATGTCAGGAAGGCTATGAATTTTTCGCAGCTAGATGACAAAGTTAACAATCAGAAAACTGCATTTCGGAAACTTGTGAACAGTTCACAAACTGCAGCGATATGATTGTTAACTTAATCGCAACTGCGAAAAATTCAGTTGCATCGTGTTCAGTGGATTCTGTTGGATTTTCGCAACACTGAGAAATCACATTAATCAATTATAAGTTGTATCCTCTCAAAATTCTCACAAATGTCAAATATTCTTTTGATTAATTAATTTCATAATACCTTTGGGGGGGGACTTCATAGCTATTTTTGGTTCTAGTCAGTTTTCTTGTTATATATCTATAATGAGGTGAAAAATTTAAATACCTCCATAAAGTTCGGTTCTTCATTACTGAAGTAGTGAAGCAGAGGGGGGCCCCCAAAGATGTTTTTGCCCCGGGCCCCAATTAGGCTAAGTCGGGCCCTGACTGTAACCGACTTTTGCTGTTGTGTCATGTTTTTGTTCTCTTTTTTTCTGTTTTTCGGCTCAGTTGTCTTTAAACTTGCCATTAGAAATAAAAAGATATTTGCAAACTTTATGTTTAACAATCGTTTCACTTCTGAATGGAAACAATGGAAGTTATTTCAATTTATTTGAACTTAGTAATATCACTTACATATTTCCGACTTCTTTAAACTATAAATTTTAAATGTAAACAATACTGTTTATAAATTTCTGTATAAACTATTTCCACTCTCTCGTGTTTCTAGAATGATAATTAAGGTGGTATAGAGTGCAATTTTTTCTAAGATATTATTTTAAAAAAATAAAGTATGATTCTAGAGCTTTATTAACAACCATTTGTTTCAGTAATAATTCAAAATATCCCTATGCTCAATTGCTTGTAATGTAAATTATTTTTTGACACCACCTACATTACAACATTTCTGTTTCTGAAATTCGGTAGTATAGACTATTGTCAAGATTTCCTTTTATCAAAGGGGACTAGCCGAATTTTCTAATGTTTCACTGTATCCTTCTGATAATCGAAGTTCTCGAACGGGAGAAAAGAGACTATGCTCACTGATTAAACTAATTATTAGCCCTCAAATTCCAATTCTTAAAACTTTAATCATTGATTGCGTAAGAGGTAAATCCAGGATAACTCCAAAGTCGTTAAATGTGTAGGGATCATACGTAAATCTTCGTTGCCATTGAATTTCGAATCTAACTGAATGTAAATTGCACAGATACGTTCAGATTAATGAAAAACATTAATTTATACTCTCTTTATCAGAAATTTCAATTTGGTGCCATCATAACATAAAAAGTAGTTTTTATTCAACTTAGAAACGTAAAAAATAACTTAAAGTAAATAACGGTTTAGGAATGCGTCTCACATTAATAAGCTATTTTTAAGCGCATGAAATTATCATGACTCACAAAATGCACAGTTGTAAACACTGATTATTGTGTCAGCCTGCTCTAAAACTTTTGTGAAGAGCTTTTATGAATATCCGTCTTTTGTGAAGACGGATAATATTATGAATTTAAGAAGTTCGGAATATGATTTTTAGATTCATAATATTACGAAAAGAATATATAACCAATGAATATTAATATGTACTTATTTTTTTAAATAATCAGTAATTTATTTTTTATTACACAAAATATTTTTCTTTTTCCCACCTATCCTATTTTCTTGCAGCTATCCTTCATCACATTCTTAGTTGTGCAGTTCTGCTCTAGAGTATCTTTGAAGCTAAGAAAGAAAAAAAAAAGGTGCATTTTTATAATTATGTGACCCTGACCCCTTAATGGCCTGTAGTAAAGTAGTATGAAATAGTTGAAAGTTCCACGATAAATAGAAATACCAAATATTTTTAACCTTTTACATTTCGTCTTAATGTAGGAGTGCATAGATTTTAGCATTTAAAATGATATTAAGTTTTGACGGGCTGATTAAACCCTACAAATTGAAATTTATATGTGTATTATATTTAATAATATCACATAATATCTGATGTCATTGTTGGAATTTAATAACTTTTTTTCATTTATACTCACCATTAGCAGAAATTTCTATTTAATGGCATCATAAATAAAAATTATTTTTAATTCAACCTCAACAAAACTCAATTGTACATCTTTATATATCTGGGCTCAACAAAATCTTCAAATTTATTAATTGGATTCAATGCTAAAATAGGTATCAGCAGGGCCCGATTATGAACGCTGTGGGCCCCTGGGCAGATGCTATTTGGGGGGCCCCCTTACGAACATTTATAAAAATAAGAACTATCCATGGGCTATACATATTATTAGAAGTACTAGGTGCATGCACCAAGGGGGTTTTGGGGGCCTCCTAGCATCAGGGGGCCCTGGGCAAAGTCCTGATTTGCCCATGCGATAAAAAGGCCCTGGGTATCAGGAAGACCAAATATTTTAAATATTAAATTATCCTCTGTTGCTTTGCAGCGTAAAAAGTGAATAGGATATAAGATTCGCTTGACGAGGTTCTTTGTTTAGTTGGAACTGAAAAATCTGGTGTCATCTGTCTTTCTCTCCAGGGCCGAAGGAGGCGGGGATCGACCTTATCAGTCTCAACAACCTCTTTTGAATGTCACTCATATGTATCATTATCCATCATCATTTGTCTTTGATTTGTTTCTTTTTCTTTCCAGGTATTTTTCAGACTTTTAAACAGTTTTGGGAAACTGTTGTTTTTTATCTGAAGGCATTTGACATAAAATGTATCTAATGGAAGGAACATAATCAATTTGTTAGTTACATGCAGTTTGAATTGTACTAGATAAAGATAGCGATGCGACATCGATGTCGATGTTTTCAAAACATCGATGTTTTTATAAAAATATCGATGTTCTAAACATCGATTTATTAAAACCGATGTTTCTTTTAACATCGATATTTTGTGCTCGATTTTTTTACGTTGTCTCGATGTTTTTTTTTGAATGAAAAAGTACCATAATAAAAAATATATATACCAAGTAGCATAATTTTCCCACTCCGTAAATGTAAGTCAGTAAATGTAAAATCACTGAAATATATGGAGGCTTACTGAATCCCACTCAGTAAATGTAAAATCCATGATGGAAATTCCGTGATATGCCCTGATTCTAACAAACAAGTTTTTTTCATTTGTGTCAGCCCAATGAGAGAATAAAATTAAATCCCCCCCCTTCCCCCCCCCCCAACACAACTAACCGAAGTCACATTAATGTTAGAGGTTACTAAACCAGTTTTAAGAAAAGGATGTTCTGAAACATCGATGTTTAAAAACATCGAGGGTTTTGGGGCGATGTTTTACTAGCATCTATGGTTTAATATTGAACATCGATGTTTCAAAACATCGATGTTTTGTTGTCGATATCGCATCACTAGATTAAGATAAAGGCAAATTAAAAAGCATTTATTACTTTTGTTTTAAACTATATATGGTAACATTAAGTTCCGAAATTCAGTATAAAATGAAAAATTCCCCTTTTAAATCCGACCATCCATACCCTACTATGAAGTCTAACTTCCTGCAAATCTTGTTAATTGGTTGCATACATTGCTCTTTCACCATAATCACTGAAAGGAATTGGGTAATATAATCCACCGTTAATAAATGGCCACCCCAACGCCAAAGCATACTGGGTATTTCATTCAATGTCGCTCATTTTTTCTCTAGATGAGGAATGTTAATTGATAATATACAGGAAGACTCTGAGCACTCATTTTTCCTGCAACCACTAAAGCTTCAGTCAATAGATATTATCTTAATGTCTGAAGATTACATTATTTGTATATACAGATACTACCCAAAATCACGTCGATGGTCTACAGAAGATCTACGATAAAATATTTATCCCCGTGCTCGATAGAGGACATCCTTGGTGTAACACTGAAGTTCAACAAGAGGTGAGATAATTCACGCTGAAAGGGGTTATTCTTAACATCACTTATTCTTAACATAACGGGGTGAAAGGTATTCACTCATTCTTAACATAAAGTTTCTAAATGCATGTCAAATATTCTAAAGCTGTGTTTTTAGATGGGTTTTAGACCGCAATATAAGAGATATGAGACTCGTTTGTTATTCCTACATGGGTGCGAACATACTCTGAACTTTTTGATTATCCGTGCACGTGGATGATGCGGAACCGGAGATTACGTATAATCATAAAATACCGGAAAAAATAATATTTTCAGGTGGTCTAAAATATCTGCATTGGGTGATTTAAATAAAGTTTCAATAGAATTATAATAAAACCCACCCTGATTTTAAACATATTCAGGCAAAATTTTTTTGATTTCCTTTGTTTTCAATACTTGTTAACACTGTTGTGGACTTTTTATATTTTAGTTCTGAACATTAGTGATGCACGAGTAATCCACTTACCTTACGAAAAGCTGAAAAACTGAATAGGTTTTACTGCAATTTTAATAAAACTTTATTTAATCACTAAATGTACGCAATTTAAACCACCTGAATAATATATTTTTTTTACATTTTTGGACTATCCGTAATTTCCGGTTTATATATATATACAGGGTGTCCTAGTTAAACGTCTCAGAACTTCTACGAGGGGTAGGGTGCATCCTGACGACTCGGAATCATATAGCAATGTGGGGTCGGAAATGCTTTTCTAAAGCGGTAGATGGCGTTGCGGGAAAGTTCCAAGCGTTCGTGCAGGGAATCGTCAGAAGGACTGAGAGTTAGTAGGATAGCTATTTATACAAACGCAGAATTAGCCGACATGAATTTGGTGTACGGGGCTGCAGATTGTAGTGGGGCAGCCGCCATAACTACCAAGACGTCAGATTTGTCCAACAGTGGATCGGACGTGGTGGTTTCGTGCGTTGGCCTGCTCGGACACCAGACCTATCATGTCTTGATTTTTATTTATCTGGACATATGAAAACACGGTTTTATGATTCACCCGTTGACAATGCTGAGGAGCTGGTTTCAAGAATCGCAGTAGCGGCCGAAGAAATTCGAGATGAGCCTGGATTATTCCAGAATGTTCGGAATTCCATGCGCCGGAGATGTGAGGTCTGCATTGCAGTCGGTGGAAAAAACTTCGAACACTTACTTTGACCCCTGTACCTTTTGTTTTTGTACATTTATTATTAAAACGATTATCCACTTACGGTCTCTTTCTTTATGGTTTTATGTGTACATCACCGCTTCAGGAAAGCATTTCCGACCCCACATTGCTATATGATTTTGAGTCGTCAGGATGCACCCTACCACTCGTAGAAGTTCTGAAACGGTTAACTGGGGGGCCCTGTATATAAAGGAAAGTAGGACAAGTTTATGACATTATATTAATAAACTGTGGAAAGTTTACTAAAATACTGGACTTCTGTGTATCACTAAATGTGAGCATTTAGTTTCAAGAAATAAACACAAAAGTCCAGTATTTTAAAGTTGAAATAATTCATTTCATTAAGTTCGCTACAGAATAAAATGTGTCTGATACGCACAAGTTAATAATCGAAGGACTACATTATTTTTCTGAAACTTGTAGAAAACTATAAATATGTAAATTAGTGCTTCCTGAAATCCCCAAAGAAAAGATTTCTAGTGTGGATTTTAAGAGGTTTTTTATATGTAATTTTTTTAATGTTTCTTTGTTCTATATTTATAAAATATCTTCAAATTTTTGATTTTGAGAAAAATTACAAAAAAATATTTTTTCTCTCGTGTAAAAATTTTTCAAATTTTTTTTCACCGTTAGAGGTGTAATTAGATTTTTATAAATGACTTTTTTTTGTAAATCTTAATGACAATCAGTCTAAAATATTTCCTTCCATGAAAATGGAAAAAATATGCAATTACAGTTCTAGTTTCAGCAGTTACATTTAAATTAAAATGCTTTAAATTTTATTTTTCAAATCAAAATTCTAGAATGTTTAAACATCTTTTTAATGCATAATTAATTTTATATAAAGGCACATTGTGACGGATGTCGAGTTGAAAGTCCTTTTTTTTGTTTCAAACTAGAACCAGCTCTTTTTTAAACATACAGTTTATTATGAGACGAGCACAGCACGGACAGGTACAGGAGACGATATATATAACAGGTAGAAGAACAATATATACAGGAACAAATTATCAACGTAACCTCAACGCTCTAAAGCAAATACCAGCTACGTTCGGAGTCTTCAATCACCTCCGAACTTTTCTCTCTAAAAACTATATAAGACACGACCGGAGTCTACAATCACCTCCGTCGTTCTCTGTCACAGCTTCTCAGATACGTCTGGAGTCTTCAATCACCCCCAGCGTTCTGCCTAGTACCCCTTACGCTACGATAGGGGGCGTTATTCCTTGTTATAGTGACTCGCCTGTCTCTACACCCTCCCCTCAAGATTGGGATTATACCTCAAATAATCTTAATCTGAAACTTAAGTGACAGGCGAATCACATCTTAACTACTATTATCAGGTAACATAATATGACAAATCACTTTTACCTGCTCGATTATATAATGTTGACAAAAAAATATATACTTAGCTAGAAAATAAAACAATTAATTAAAAAAATGTTCAATGAAAAGTCAGTGTTCAGGAACAGTTTATAATGGCACAGTTTATAATCAGGAACAGTCTCTGGTGCAATATTTTAGTCCGGCATCAGTCTGGACAAAGTGTCAGCATCAACAACTTTGACTCTTGAGTAACATAAAACACAGAGTTTAAGCAATGTTAAGTCTATCAATTACACAGATTTTTTTTTCTTTTATGGTAGTTCATCTCAAATACTACGCATTCATTGCGATTATTTTGCACTCGTGACCCATTCTGTAGGACCGAATCACTTTCCTTAGACACATAACTCACAACGGCATTTGATTTTGCCACTTCTTCCTTCAGCAACAAAATAGTAGCATTTTTCTCCTCTATTTTAGCATGTAATTCATCGCACAGAGTCTTTAAATTTTGTGATTCGTCACCGGTTTCCGCAGCGGTTTTCACATACTCACTGAGTGAAGTCGCACATTTATTGTACGTAACGTTGGGAACATTGGACTTATCTAGCAGGTTGCTAAAAGCAGTTGAGTTGGCCTTTGACGGTTTTGACTTCTCCGTCTCACAAACATGCAGTTCTGAAGCACCCATTACATTTTCCACATCATTCATGTCACTCCTAGCTTCATTACCATTGAAAAAATGCGAATCACTTTTCGATTTCTCTACTTCGATAACAGGACTTTTCGAAACACCACTTTCACTTCCTAGTTCATGCACATCTTTCTTATTTTCAAACGTATGGAAGTCGTGCGAATTACTTATTTGTTCATGGTTTCGCTGCTCGGAATATTCGTACGAATTATTCCGCATTTCAGGTTTCACACCCGACTTTAAATTAGAAAAAGGCAGCTCTTTTTCCACAATCTTATTTTTCTCCATTTTCCGTTTAACATGATCAAGAACCGCTTTTAATGATTCACAACTTTCTCCGTTTCGCTTATCAGTACCTAATATCAGGTTACACCTTTTCGTCTCTCGCCGCGAACTGTGGTTTACACATATTTCACTCCCCTCAGACCCTTTCGTGGGGATCCTACTGTCCGGCTCAAGCTCTGCTGCAGTGGGGTTTGACTCTCCCGAAAGCAATAAATTGTGTGCCTGTGGGGTCAACAACCCGGGGCCGTGTAGCTCTTCTGTAGCTACGAAAATCTCGTCAGGTCTGAAAACGGACGGTTTTTCGGGGTTGCTAAGAGAAATTGGAATTCTCGCCACTCTGGCTTTAATTGTTTCTCCAAAAGCAGAAATCGGGCTAATATTGCCACTTTGCAATGGTTGCTTTATTATTTTGTCGGACTCTAAACGTGTAAATCCGATCTTCTCTATCATGTTGTCGCCACCATTTTTCTCTGTTGTCTCATTCTTTGAGCGATCGAAGTGTTTTTCCTGTGTACCCAGTTGCGAACAAAATCTGGCAAGGTGGGTATTTTCTTCATATACGTAACAGTCTTTGGGCGGATATCTATTTTTATTCGTGTTCTGACTTCTAATTGTTTCCAATTCAATTTCTTTTTCCCGCTGCGCTAATTTAATTTTCTCCAATTCAATTTTGTAAGCTTCAAGTGCTAAGTTCGTATTCCTAGCATTAATTTCATTTTTTTCCTTTCTTCTTCTATCCTCAACTATTGAGATCAGTAAATCTGCTACAAACTCTGGTTCATCTTTAAAGGATTGACATTCCTCAATTCTATTTTTTAATTCCATCACTGTTAAACCAACAGTTGGTGCATCATCTATTTCACCAAGAAGTTCTATCAAATCTTCTTTTCTCGAATTGTTATACATTTTGGCTTTATATATATTTATATATCTTCCTTATATATATATCTATATATCTCCGATGAAATTATACTTCAATTAAAATCATATCAAATATCTCCTACCTGATTTCCATGACATCTGAATGTCGTTTTCATTAGCTCTGTCAACAGTCCTTTGCTCTGGTTCACTCTGATTAAGCTCTGGTTCTCGAAATGGGAGCGTGTTGTGACGGATGTCGAGTTAAAAGTCCTTTTTTTTTGTTTCAAACTAGAACCAGCTCTTTTTTAAACATACAGTTTATTATGAGACGAGCACAGCACGGACAGGTACAGGAGACGATATATATAACAGGTAGAAGAACAATATATACAGGAACAAATTATCAACGTAACCTCAACGCTCTAAAGCAAATACCAGCTACGTTCGGAGTCTTCAATCACCTCCGAACTTTTCTCTCTAAAAACTATATAAGACACGACCGGAGTCTACAATCACCTCCGTCGTTCTCTGTCACAGCTTCTCAGATACGTCTGGAGTCTTCAATCACCCCCAGCGTTCTGCCTAGTACCCCTTACGCTACGATAGGGGGCGTTATTCCTTGTTATAGTGACTCGCCTGTCTCTACACACATATTAGAAAAAAAATGTTGCAAAAGGGAATTAATAAAGAAAAGAAAATTTGTGTCCGGCCCAAAAACTCGAATAACTCGGATAATCAAATAACTCGAATTTTAAAAAATGTGTCTCAAGTGCTTAACAAACTTTTTGGAATCCTCTAAATTCTTTTGATTAATTTTACGTTTAGGTTATAAAAAACTGTTTATAGACTAAAAACTTATAAGTTGTTCATATACAATATTGCATAGTAAATGTCCAATTTGAAGAAAAGCACAAGAAAAGCACAATTATAGTCTATTCTTATAAAAAAATTCTTAATTTTAGTAAAGTGTAGACTTAATTTACAAATGGATATACCTATTAAAATCTTCCTCAAAAAATTTTTACGGTTAAGGAAAAAGCTTTTTAAAAATTTTCGCCCATTATTTTTTCAAAGAAACTTATTTATTCATTGTGTCCAGATATTTATGGCGTTTATTTACAGGAGGAGGGATAATAAATTCAATTGCTTCGTAAAAGCAAATTTTGCTGCGTTTGACGTTACTTAAAGACAGAAAACTAGAAAATCAGATCGGGATAGAAAAGAAATGAGGATTCAAAACTTGGTTGCAATTAGGTCTCTAAGAGGGTGTATCCACCACTGGAGACAGATAGATTATATCCATCTCCATAAATAAATGCCGATACTTACAAAAGAGAGAGAACTTTTTTAAACATGCCAAAATAAAACTTTTACCACCTAATGAAACTAATCAAAAGTTTCAAATATTTTTATTTTAAAAATATGAAATTATTCTTACTGAGTTGTGATATTTGATAAATCAAGGTTACAGCTATGTAAGACTGATTTATATACCAAGAGCCCAGCAAATATTTTTTAGTTTATACTTACATTGATTAAGGTTTTACAGCTGGAAGAAGATCCTCAGAAATGGTATCTACCAACTTAGAATTCATATCTTCCTTTTCAAAAATGCCCTGAAACATTTTAGGAGAAATTTTAAAAAAAGAGGTAATTTTCATAATCTATCTATCTATCTATCTATCTATCTATCTATCTATATATATATATATATATATATATATATATATATATATATATATATATATATATATATATATATATATATATATATACACTAGAAATACACTTAATAGATAAAACAGGTCCTAATTTATAATTTAAAAAATCATTCAAAAAATATAGCTAAAGAATATTTCCTAGAAATTTAGCTCCTATTTGTAGAGCAAACATGCATGTGTCACATAATCAAACTACAGTCGTGGACCAGAATCAAACTCTCGTCAGTGGGCTTTTAAGAAATACAATCGAAGGGCTTACGAGTAAAAGGCAAATCTATCTTTTAAATGACGATTCAATCTATTCCTGGTATTTTTTACTCCAAAATTTGAAGCAAGCCTTCCCATTGAAACTGAAAAAAACTGTATAAAATCTCAGTGAAGTACAGGTCTCCGTTACAATTTAAAATCTAAAAATTGTTAAGTTAAATTTCCGCAATATCTTGTTTCCTATCGATAGCCGGATTTTCTTTTAACTCAGCTGTAATGTTAATGATTAACAGGGGGCCCTCATTTCTTTTTTTATTTGGGGTGAAGCAGAAATATATAAATACCTCCCACATCACACTTAACTCCATCACGATATCAGCAAGAGAGATATTTTATTTTTAGAAAAATTCTGAAAAAAAAAGAAGAAGAAAAAGAAATAGCCCATTTTCTGAAAGATGGCACTGAGAGAACATTTAAGAAAAAAAAGCAGTGAAATAAATATCGCAGATATTAAGTAACGGTGAGAAACGATTAATGGAAGTGATACTCTCTCATCTGTCTCTCTGTGGAGCAGATATTCATGAAAAAGGAAACTATATCTTTCCAAAAAAAAAAAGCGAATATATAACAATGAACGTGGAAGGTCTTCGATCGGGCCGGTGTCAGAGATGTTAAGATGTGTATCTCTCTGACTTAAAAGAAAATATCCAATTTATCCTGGACCAACATATTTAGCACCGTAGCTGTCATTTCGGAAAAGCTAGGGATGAAAGTTATTTATTACGAACTGAAGGTTATTTCAGGGTGGGTAGAATCGTAACTTCTATGATCAACACATGCTGACATGGGTTGCTCAAAGATGAAAATCCCGCCAAATGTGTTCACGCTTGGCGGGAGAATGCGGAAGGAAATTATGGCGATGACTTGTAGACGCCGTTTCATTGAAAGACAAATTCAAATGTGGATGATATTTTAAATTGTCTCTGAAAATATTACTGACTCTTTTAATTAAAGGCTCAGTCAACAGAAACATTTTGTGTCGCGATGAATTAGACGTTTCTCGAGTCGGTATTAATGGAAATGAAAATAAAAATTATACATCTCTTCTGTTTATCGAAACGTTTAAAAATATTATTTGGATAATCGGAGATTTAAAAAAAGGTGTTAGGAAAATGGTTTTGAATATGGCATAAATTTCTAGTGTGCAGGACTGTAGAAAGTTTGGGGTGACGAAAATTTTGATTCTTAATTTAATTATTTAGATGCTATTATATGATTTGAACTGCATGTTTTGAAAATTATTGTGCATGAAGATGGTGTAGACCCTGTGTAAAAAGTATATTTTCTAAATGTTTGATGTAAATTTCACTCAGCTGGTGTATTCTTCGGTTAAAACTTTCAAAGATTTCGAATTTGGTTTCATACCATTCATAGATCATAAATTTCATAAGGAGAGAAAATTTTATGATTGATCTAAATATTTTGTGAATAATCAGTTCTGCATCTGTCGGTTGTACTAATGTTATAACTATTTTAGCTATGGAACATAGAAGGGGATTACTAATGTACATGGAATTTACATGCATATTGTTCTACGTCGACATGATTTAAAAAGTCATTATAATGTAATGACATTATAATGTATTGTCATTATAATGTAATGACAGTCTAGAAAGAATAATTGCAGTACAGTAGTATTACACTTTTTTTTTAATATCTTAGTACTTTTTACAGTGTTTATTTTATATGCCTCGATATATTCTTCAGGGGGCTTAATATGTGTTTTACATATCCCTTTAATTTTTCAAAATAATTATTACAAGATTTAAAGCTTAAAATTTTTTGACGATTTTCCCAAGGTTACTTTTAAAAATTAAATATACTTATTAATTGTGTTATGATAAATGGTGCATCATCCTTCCATTACGGAACGGGTGATACAAAATCTTAATGAACTTTTTTATTAAGCATCAAAGAAAGTATCTGACTTTTCCGTTTGGGCAGAAAGCTATGAAATCTGGCATTAAGGGGTAAAGGGACCTTAAAAGTTGATTTTATTTCAGATCTATAAAATTTTTAACCAATCACTGGTGACACCAGATTCATATTCGTTATATCAAAGCATCCAGTTTTTACATACTTTTGCATACCACATTGCAGTTATGGCTTTTAAGCTTACACAACTTCTTTGTCATAAATTTATTCTCATTTTCTAGGGAAAAGTTTCCGATTTCCGTTTCCACCAGCAATTTGTTCTTTTATCTGACACTACAACAACTAGAGTACGAATTTATCTCAGTTGGATCAACCGAAAACCTCAAAAACAAAACGAAAAGTTCGGATCGGAAGTTTGCGTCTCTTTCTGTAACTCAGGAATTTTATAATTAATATGGATAAGCTACATTTTAGTCGTCATATTTTCTTAAGGTCACGTTGGTTTCAGTTTAATTAACATATTCTTCCTACGTTTACTATAAACTAGTTGAGTTGTGAGCAAAAGTATTGCGTGAGTAAGATGATTCCAGACGCCCTATGCATCATATTTTTCTCAAAAAGCGATTTAAAATGTTTAATCTGAAATATCTCGGGAAGAATAAGAAAGAATGCGGTAAAACTTGCTATATTTTTCACGTTTACGGAAAAGCATTTTGTACTAAGAGGTCGGACTTAACTATGTAAATGGAAAGAGAACATGAGAGAAGTGAAAAAATGGATGTTTGTTCGCAATAATTAAGCGCGGATAATCATGAACAGCCCGTAAGTTTTGTTTTCAGAATTCAAAATTTTAAGAGAATAAAATCGGAAAGCCGAATGTTACCAACTTTTCGAATATGTTAAAAAGGTTAAATAATTTTTTTTAGCTTTCACGTTACTAAATATTCTGAAGTTACATCCGAAAATGCCGAAATTGTAGATGAAAAGATATTTTTTATCTAAACAAATGACCGTAATGTGATTACATCGATGATAGTTAGGGTGCAATATTCCCTTTTGATGATTATAGATCGCCATTTAAACATTGACAAGTATAGCAAGCTAAATAATTGAGTGAAAAGATTTCGATGCAAGACATCACGGTGTGATTCAATAAATACACTGCTGGCCACCCAAATTGCAACACCAAGAAAGACGAGGGATATCACAACAAAATTAATTTTGTAGATAACATGTTGACCAAGTATCAAATGATTAAATTTATAGACTTCTGTGAAGTGTGGTTCCTGCCAAAATCAGTAGCCAGAGTAGCCGCCATTGTTGGAGATCACCGCTGCCACACGCCTCGGCATTGATTCAAAGAGACTTTGAATGAGTTCTTGGGGTACAGCAGACCTAGCAGCTTCCACACGTCGCCAAAGTTGATCTGCTGTGGCAGCTGGGGATGGAATCTGGGTCAATCGTAGAGCAACCATGGACCACATGTTTTCTATCGGCGAAAGATCCGGAGAGCGAGGCGGCCAGGAAAGCAATTCAATCCGGCGATTGACGAAGAACCGTTGGACAATGCGTGCCACGTGTGGTCGCGCATTATCCTGTTGAAATATGGCTTCGGGCAAGCCCTGAAAGTAAGGAAGGACAACTGGCTCCAACACCTCGGAGATATAGCGCTGGCTGTTTAAAGTACTGGCAATGCGTACTAGAGGTGTGCGAGAGTGATATCCAATACCGCCCCATACCATAATACCCGGTGCAGGACCAGTGTAGCGGTGCATAACGCAGCTGTTCAGTATCCTCTCTTCACGGTGTCTCCAGACTCGAATGCGACCATCGTGGTGTTGCAGACAGAATCGTGACTCGTCAGTAAAGACAATTTCATTCCATTCTGCCGTCCACATCCTTCTGTCATCGCACCATTGGCAGTGGAGACGTCTGTGGTTCTGCGTCAAGGGTAGACAAAGCAATGGACGTCTTGCGGATAGACCACTCTGCTGTAAAAGGCGTCGAATGGTACGCGAAGACACTGGATGATGCGTTACAGACTGCATGTGCTATGCTATGGTTCGTGATGTAACTGAGCGATCCGTCACTGCCATGCGCACAATTTGCCTGTCATCACGTGAAGTGGTGCGCTGAGGTGGATGCGATCAAACACGCCGGTCCGTCGTACCCTCCTGCATCCAACGATCACATATCCGCATTACAGTTGTTTGGTTTCGTCCAACATGACTACCGATTTCCCTGAAAGATAATCCACAATCTCGGTAGGCCACTATCCTTCCTCTGTCGAACTCGGATACTTGATCAAAAGATGATCGCTGTTTTTGACGAGGCATAATTGATCGTTTTTTTGAAACAACCACAAGAAAAACACAATTGCCGAACTTGAAATCATCGAAATCTCCAAGCCTTAAATAGCGCTTTGAAGTGGCGCCACAGGCGCGCGTGATGTTCGTCTGCGCTGAAATTCTAATCATTTGCATATCTCACCTCCGCTAATGCATGCTGTAAATTTCATGTTATTTGCATGTTTCCTTCAGGGTGTTGCATTTACAGTGGCCAGCAGTGTATATGACTAAGCAATACAAATTTTAAAATGGTGTGACATTGCTTGAAATTTCTGTACTCGATTAGCTTTCAAAACATGCCATTCTCTTTT